>JAJIBD010006784.1:0-115887 GCA_021461705.1 Cryptotis parvus | reverse complement strand
AAATGGCTGTGGTTCAGGCTCGGAGATAGACAAGAACCAGGTGAGGGACCCGCCTCATGCCCATGTCATAGCCCAGCACGGCTGGGTGCAGCCTCGGGCCCAGGCGCCACTGGACTGGCTCAGGCGCCTGGCAGCGCGTTGCAGGACAGGCCCATTGCACTCCCACCCAGCTGCAGATACCGGCAGGAGTTCTCACCCCAGAGCCCTTGAGCTCTGCTTGGTGTCCCCCTCAAAGAGCCAGACTAAAGCAGTGCCCCCAGGAAAACCTTGCACACACCCCAGACCTGGTGTAGGGCCGGAGAGAAAGTACAGTGGGTAAGGCCTTAGGCTTGCACATGGCCAACTGGGTTCATGTTGGAGGACAGATTTAGCTAATCTGGGAGCTTTGGTGTTTTTGCCCACTCCCAGCTTAATCTACTTAAGCCAAGGTTCATTCTAATGAGACCTCTCTTCTATGTAAACACTGCTAGAGGGTATGGAAGTTACAGAAGTCACCTTGATTGAATAACTTCTGACTTATACATCTACTAAGACTTCTATGTTTTCTAGATTGGGCACAGCTCCTCTTTATACCCACTGCACCCAGTGTGGGACAGTTAGAATTTACCAGGAGACTATCACCCTGGCTACGTTGAGACTATAGGAAGACTATAGGAAGGATCATACTAGTTTGCTCTAAGCAGGCGAGTGTGACCCTTTCAGTATACCGAGAACAAGATACTCAGAGTCATCCCTGTTGCAGATAATAAATAAGAAGGACCTTGTGGGTACCATCTAGATTACATGAAGCTCATGAAATTAAGATGTATTACTTTATATTAGCCCCTCTCTTCAGTGTTTTACATAAGAGATAATCTTGGGATTAGTCCTTGTCGTAATCTTTGTTTATACCTACCATAGGGTGTGGCACCCCCTTCTACACTGTGTTTTGAGTTCTTTGTTGACATGACCCTCCCTGTTGGATTACTTTGGTGTATATAAGGGGACCGGCTTTTGGATCCTCGGCTTTTGGCTTTTGCTCCTTCTTCTGGGTAGGACTCATCTCGGGTGAGATCCTCTCTTTGGTGGGAGACTTAGGCTCTTTTGTATGGTCTAAGTTCAGACCAGAGCTAGAGTTTGTTCATTATATTGGAGTGCTGTGGAAGAGCTTTTGCACTATTAAAGCCTTTTTTGGAACTGCACCGGACTCGTGAGTTTTCATCTGTTCCCCCAGCGCCCTCGGAGGTAGAAGAGAACTTCTGTCCTGACACTGTCGGGGACCCCGGCGGCATCCCCGACAGGTTCACTCCCAGCACCCCATAGGATCCCCTGCACACCACCAGGTGAGATCCCCGAGCATGGAGCCACCTGGGGGATGAGGTGTGCAACACCCACCCCCCAAAAAAAACAGAAGAAAACAGCTTTTTTTTAATGGACCTACTAATACAGTGAATTAATGTGAAAAGAGGGGTTCGGCAGGGTGATACCATTTCACCAAAACTCTTCAGCACCACCCTCGAGAACATCATGCGACAATTAGAATGGGAAGGAATGGGAGTGAAGATAGATGGTCGGCAACTACACCACCTCCGCTTCACTGATGATATTGTTCTAATAACACCAAACATTAGCCAAGCGGCACAAATGCTGGCTGACTTCGACCGAGAATGTGGAAAGATAGGTCTACAGCTGAATCTCAAGAAAACAATGATCATGAAGAATGAACTAGTTCCTGAGGCCCCATTCACTCTCAATGGAACAAACATCTCTGAATGCAGCAGTTATGTGTACCTAGGTAGAGAAGTCAACATGATGAATGACCTAAAACCTGAGCAGGAAAAACCAATGCGCAGGAGAAAGAGAGTGGCATGGAATGCCTTCAAAGGCATCGAAGAAATAGGTAAAAGGACAAAGAACCTCCGGCTCCGGGCACATCTCTTTGACTCCACCGTTCTCCCTGCATTAACATACGCCTCAGAGACCTGGGCCCTACGAAAGCAGGATGAGAATGCTATTCGGGTCTCCCAGAGAGGAATCGAAAGAGCTATGCTTGGAATATCACGCCTCACTCAAGTGAGAGAAGGAATCTGGAGTTCTGACCTCCATCGCTATTCCAGAATCAGGGACACTGTCTCATTTGCCAAGGCATCAAAAATCAGATGGGCTGGACATGTAATGCGATTTGGAGACAAATGCTGGACTAGAGCCGTTACCGACTGGATCCCACAGGATGTCAAAAGATCACGTGGCCGACCACCTACAAGATGGTCAAAGACCCTGAAGGAACGGTTTGAGGCTCTTCATATTCCTGAATCAACCAGATGCCATTGGGCTACATTGGCACGTGATAGGGTCCAATGGAAATGTTACTGGCACCTGCTCAAGCAAATCGATGAATAACGGATTCAAGTGATCAAGTGACTAATGCAAGAATTTTCTATAATTGGATTTGTGTTATGAAAGCCGCAGCAGACTGGGGAGAGAATTGGGGCTGAAGGCACCGGCCTTGCATGCGGCCAGGCCCTGACGGGTCCTACCTAGAGATGGGGGGACACGGGATCCAGGAAGGACTCTGAGGTGCGGCGAAGCAGGGTGCCGCGGCGGAGCTGAGGGAGGGAGATCAGATAGCCGGGAGCCAAGAGATGCTGGTGGCGGCTGGGAGAAGCGGCCAGGCGCCGCCCCTGGTCTCCCCAAGTGCCTGGACCCTGGTGGGCCTTTGTATGGACTGTCTGGTGCCCTGAGGGAGGTTGCAGGGGTGTCAGAGGAAATCTCCAAGAATGATCTGGTGGTCTCAGACTGCGCCCACCCCAAATGAGCCCCGTGGCGCCTACAGCCTGCTGCGCCCAGATACTTCTGGGATGTGCTCTGATGCCCAGCCAGAAGCCCCCGCCCACGGGTCTCTGCTCTGCACCAGCACACTGCCAGCCCCAGAGGCACGGGGAGGAGGCTCTTGGTTAATTCCAGAGATGCAGGCAAAGCCGAATTGTCTCCTGTGTCTAAGGCTCACCGCGAGCCGGTTCCAGGCATGGGGGCTCCACGCTACCTGCCAAACAGCGGAGCGTGTATTTCGTGTCGTGCTTTACTCAGTCTTGGGGTTCCAGAAGATGATGTGACAGGCTAGCGCACATGCTTGGCTTTTGGGATCGGCAGGTTCCAACCCTGGCAGTGTATGGTCCCGAGTCACTCCCGGAGTTACCTAGAATAACACCCAATTACCACCCAGGGTGACCAGGCCCAAACAAAACTGTGCTGTGTTCATGTCACTATCGCAGGAAATATAGGGGAAAGCAAAATTTTAAAAATGCAAATTCTGGGGCCGGAGCGATAGCCCAGCGGGTAGGGCGCTTGCCTTTACGCCGGCGGCCTGTGCCAGTCCGGGTTCGATCCACAGCATCCTATATGGTCCCTTGAGCACCGCCAGGAGTAATTCCTGAGTGCAGAGCCAGGAGTAACCCCTGAGCATTGCCGGGTGTGACCCAAAAAAGCAAAAAAAAAAAAATTTTTTTTAAAATGAAAAAAATGCAAATTCTAATTTGCATACAATTATTGGGTTCGGGGCCACATCTGGCAGTACTCAGGGTTAACCCCTGGCTCTGCACTCAGGGACAACTCCTGAGGACTTAGGGAACCGTATGTGGTGACTGGGATTGAACCCAGGTCAGCAACATGCCAGGCAAGCGCCCCACCCACTTGTCCCATCATTCCGCTCCTGAATGATTTATTATTGACTGGAAGAGGAAACCCTTTGAAATCCAGTATGTAAACTGTTTCTCTAGTTCACGTATTCCCAAGTATGTTGCGGGGTGGGGGTGGGAGGGGGAAGCAAAACAATGTTAGTTTACACAGACCCAAATGTAACTCTTTACAACTGTATTTGGAGGCAAATGTGTCCATCTTTAAGAGAGCTGGGCAGTGCCTGGCTCTTGGCTGCAGAAGAAAAAGCAGAGACTGCAGCTGGGACTCTAAGCAGGCGAGGTCCCTGGAACTCTGGCAGAACGGCCTGTTCGTAAAAGCACAACCTTCTGACGCACTGACGCCTTCCTGAAATTCATCCTCCAGCCTCCCTGCATGAGAGCCAGAACCGGCTGTTTTCTATAACAGCGTGATAAAGGCAAAATCTGAAGAAACCAACTAGCCACCAGTTGGGGTTGTTCCTCTAGAGCAAAGAACTACTCCCAAGCCGGATGTGACGTGTCTGTCCCAGGCACCCCACAAGCAGACCCGTATAACCCATATAAACTCAAAACAAAGGAGGG
The DNA here is from genome assembly GCA_021461705.1 of Cryptotis parvus. Taxonomy (NCBI): domain Eukaryota; kingdom Metazoa; phylum Chordata; class Mammalia; order Eulipotyphla; family Soricidae; genus Cryptotis; species Cryptotis parvus. The sequence continues at coordinate 111,652 of JAJIBD010006784.1, read as the reverse complement.
GGCTGGAGTATGTTTCAGGCTAACCGTGTAATGCCCAGAGTTTGGGCCCCAGCACTGGAGGTTGGAGGGATTATGTACATATGCCTGTCATTGCCCTTTCTCTGTATATGAGAGAGCAATTACAGGCTCCACATGGTCCCCAAGCACTAGCGGTACAGTCCGAGGCCCAAACCTACAATCATATACATACACATAGACAGATACAAACACACCTAAAAACATACAACCCAAATATACTGATACAGCCCCCGCCACACTCCCCTATAGACACCCCCACTACCACCAAACACATACATATTCGCAATTTCAAGAAATCACAGAAAGGGGCCAGATAGTACAGCAGGTTGGGCACCTGCCTTGCATGCGGCTGACCAGGATTCACTGCCCGTCACCCCATAAGGTGTCCTCAGCACTGCCAGGAGTGGTCCCTGAACACAGAGCCAGGACTAAGTCCTGAGCACTGATGGTGTGGCCCAAAAACAGGAAGGAAAGAAGGGAAGAAGGGAAGGAAGGAAGGAAGAGAGGAAGGGAGGGAGGGAGGGAGGGAGGGGGAAGGGAGGGAGGGAAGAAAAAGAAAAGAAGGAAGGAAGGAAGGAAGGAAGGAAGGAAGGAAGGAAGGAAGGAAGGAAGGAAGGAAGGAAGACCATAGATGGTGACTTCAAACCAGCGTTCAGGGTGCTGGAGGCTGGACCACTGATCCCCAAATGTTGCATATCGAATTTTCTCTCACTGTCTGCCAGGAACTCGCCTCCCCAGACCCACCCACAGCCTCACATGAAGGAACACACATGTCAGGAAGAGACAAAGACCCCCGGTGGAAATCCAATTGCATTTATTTCTTTACACATAATCAGCGGAGTCAAAACCAGTCCCACACTTCAGGAAGTCGGCCTGGGGAGGGGCGGCGAGATCTTTCTCTCTCCACCCACGCACACACATCTCAGGAAACACGCTGGAGAGGTGCACTAGAGAGTCAACCACTGCATTGTGTTGGAAAATGGTCTCTGTCAACCCCCCCATTCTCCAGCTTCCACGTCCCTTTGGAACAGCTTATTCTTCATCAGCATCACACCTACAAGAACGACTTTCCAAGAGCTCCTAGACTGCAGCTGCTAACTTGCTGCCCTTCCTCCCCATCGCCTTCTGCAGAGAGCTCCAGCCTGGGGTGCGGAGCACCCCAGTGTTCTTCATTCCGTCTTAGGTGATTCTCTATCTTGTAGAATCAGTCAATAAAATGGTACCTCACACCCTAACTACTACAGTGAAACGCTAACCATGACTTAGATTGTAGAGAATTGCAAATAAGTACTTGGCAATGTATTTGGGAAAAAGTATTTTATCAGGGGAAAAAACCTTGAAAGACAGATCTCTGAAATTATTAACTAAATCATTTGTTTATTTGGGGGGCTAGCCAGCAATGCCCAGTGCTTACTCCTGGCTCTGTGCTCAGGGATCACTTCTGGCAGTGCCAGGGCTGAACCTGGGTGGGCCACGTGCAAAGCAAGTGCCTTCCGGGTGTACTATCTCTGCAGATCTAAAATTATCTTAATTTCTTCATACACATTTTAAATAAGAAACAAAAGAATGGATAAAGTAGTGAAACTGACTGATTTCAAACTAAAAGGATGGGTACTCTAAGCAGTTGCTCTAAATAAGAAATATAATATAAATAGCACCTTATTAAGATTCTGCAGGGGTTTAATACTTCCAATATTAGGATAAACCTTTCAAAAAGTATTTTTACTTGAAATTTCTAACTTTAGTGTTCGTTCACAAAGGCCATTGTTTATGACTCTGAAAACAAACAATCTATATCTGGCTTTGTCTATTAGTAAACACTTCCGCAGGGGCCACAATTTATCATGGAAAATATATGTTATATTCATTAATAAATGTGCCAACTAATCCCACTAAAAAATCTTCTAGTATTTTCTAATGCCACGACTTACTAGGAAATTATAAAAAAAAATCAATAATACAAATCATCCTGGTTTGAACTTTTTTTCAAAAAAAGGGGGATAGATGTTTCTCTTTAATAACCTGAAAACGAATCTATAAAGCATCTCTTTAAAAAATACAGTAACACTGCTCAGTTTTGCTAGATCTCTTGTTGCTGTTTTCTTTTTCTTTTTCCCTTTCCTTAGAAATAAGCATGGTTGTCTGGGTGCTTTCCGTTCTTTTAAAAGCGCTTTCTCCCCCTTTTCTCTGCATGTCGACTAAGCAAAGAGAAAAGGAACTAGCGCTAGTGTAGACAGCTCCAGCCCCGGCGTCCCTCACCTACCCTGAGCACAGAGAGGGAGCCAGGGGACACCGCGGGGTCTCGGGGTCTCGGCGGTGGGGAGACCCCCGCCGCAGACGGATGCGCTTGTCCGTCCCCGCTCAGCGTCCACGGGGTCCTGCACCCCTTCTCCCCCATAAAGTGCACGGAAGCCCTTTACACCTACAACAGTCTGGGGGACGGTGAGAAAAGCGGAAACACACTCCCCGTGACCTTGTTCTTCGGGGGCAGGGCTCCAGCAGAAAAGCGGAAGTGACCCGCAGGCCTTTGTACTTCCGGGGCATGGCTCTTCCTTCCGGCCATCTTGCTCTGCGGCTCCTGGCGCTCACCTACTTCCCCTTCACCACTCGAATCGCGTCGCCTGCGCCCTCCCTGCTCGCCTCCACCTCAGACCCTCGCACTTGCCTTCTCCCCCACCAACGGAGGATCCTGCTCATCTCCGGAATCTGCCGCTGGATCCCCGGGAGCCAGCGCCCTGGAGAATGGAGAGCTTCCCCTCAGAGACCTGAAAGACGACGGCGGCCATTCCAGAGAGTGGGGAATTCAGATTATAAATAATGCCAGTAGGAAATGGGAAACGGTCAGGACGTCATCGGCAGTGCAGGCAGGCTGCAGGCCCGGGAGCTCCCTGCGTGCTCCCTCTCAGTCCTCCCACATTAATTATTTTTAAAATGGTTTTTGTGGTATTCAGGGGAGTTACATAAGAGGTATTGAGTACATAGTTCATGCCGTTGTATACCGATGGTAGCAATGGGGTTAGCAGAATCTGTTTAGGCATCGGTTTGGCTGAGTGCAGACACCTGTGTCCCCACCCGCCGCTGAGCTGGGCAAGTTTCATGTCAGAGCTTGGCTTCATCCTTCAGACACTTTCCCAGGAGATTATTTTCCCCTCTTTCGAAATTGCAAAAGCAAAACCTCGTGCAGCACAAGGTGGCAAGCACTGATGCTCGCTCTCAGCTCTCAGAACAGTTCCCTGGGGTGAGGAGGGGGAGTAACAAAATAAAAAACTGGCTTCCCTGTGTTTGCTATAAAATGATTGTACTCGAAACATCCCATCCTGAGGGTGGTCCATTAAAGAGCCAACTTGCCCTTTGTAAGAATTTGGTGGGGAAAAGGCGTGGAAGAGTCCCCAAACCTGTCTCTTCCCAAAGGTCGGTGGCATTGGGTTACAGACCCAGTCCGCCTACCCCAACCCCACATCCCTCCTACTGGGAGGACAGAAGTAAACTCTGCAGCAGTAAAAATATTAAAAAAATAAAAATTAATAGAATGGCATGTGCCTGCGTAAAAACAGAGCAACAATTACTACCAGGACCAGCAAGCCAGCAAGGATTCAAACTATACTAGATTCCCTAGAACAGAATTGTACTATCGGTACAGAGGTGGTTTTTGTTCGTTTGTTTGGTTTTGTTTGAAAGCTCAAGTTCAATAGTTTCAAAGCACTTGGTACGATGTTGTCATGAACAGCTTCTGAGATAACCAGTTGGGTCTAGGGTCATGTACGGTTCCTGGGCTGAGCTGCCCCTGGACATCACTGCCTACCGCAGGGAATTGGGCGACTTCTAATCAATTCACGGACAGATTCCACTAAGATTCAGGGAGCAGAATCCCAGGGCAGTCAAGAGTTAAACCAGGGAATGGATCTGCCAAATCAGTAACACTGCTCAGTTTTGCTAGATCTCCCCGCATCACCTAGGCCTTGCATGCAGATTTGCGGACAAAGGAAAGACAAGGGTTGTTCACGTTTAGCTGAAATGACTGTCCATCAATCCAGGCAATGATTACTTGGGCTGCAAGCAGAGGCTGGAACAGGAGGCAAGGGAGGTGGGAAGGGGTCACCCGCAGCCTTGGCTCTGCTCCGAGGCGTGTCCTGAGGGGCCCAGGAAAAATCAGCTGGAGCGGCATCCCAGTGATGAGGGGGCTGCTTACAGCCAGGTGAGAAAAGGGTTCGCTTTTGTTCAGAGCCGATTCGGCGTCGTTGAAGAGCGGGATCAGATCTTCGGATTCCAAGGTGCCGAGGTCCACGTTCGTGCCCGGAAGACAGTCAAGAAAATCGGGAACCTGTTCTGCTGCGGGTTCATGCTCATGGCTGTCTGACCTGCATTTTCTCCTAGAAAAGCATCCAAGGAGATTACATCAGCTGCTTGTTGTGATCTGGGAAAGGGGTTAGCAGCGGCTCCCAGGGGAAAGCAGGCACTCAGGTCCTTTGAGCTCTCATCTCCCTGGCCCCTTGGTTCTGAATTGCTGTGTTCGGAGGGATTTGGTGGTTATTCCCAGTGGAGGTGGAGTGGGGCTTGTAGTGGCAGGGGTTTGAACCCTGGTTGGCAGCTCACCAGACAAGCTACTAACTCCTGGCCTCTCTCTAGCCCTTCTGTGGGGTTTTCTCTTGTTGAAGTTCTCCAAGATTCAGGCCAAAGGTTCTCCTGAACTAACTTCCATCTCCCAGTCAGGGTTAAAAATAAAGTCCCTATGATTGCTGGTTGCAAACGTTTCATCCTGAAAAATTTCAGCTACTACCTAACTCAAGCGATGGAGAATGGATCCCAGGTAAGTGTTCAGAGGTTTGAATTTCTCTGGGCAGCTGGGGTCCAGGAAAGTGGCCCCAAAAGCACTGGGATGAAGCCCCATGTCTGCCCAGCGGGCAGGGTCTCCCTGACGTACGCCTGACCAGGACAGGTTCACTAGTCTCCTGAGGTTTTTTACTGACTTCCCTGGGGGCTGGAGGATGGTCTCAGCAGGGGACAGTCAGAGAGGGGACAGGGCCTAGGGGACTGTCTCAGCTGAGACAAGGCCCAGGGGATGGGCCCAAAGGATGGTCTCAGCTGGGGTCGGGGCCAGAGGACAGTGTGAGCTGGGGACAGGACTGCCCTTTACATTGCCGTGGGACAAGGGACTGAGAGAACCCTCGGGCTGCTCAAGTGTCCAGACACCTGTGGGTGATGATGTCCCCAACACAGTGACGGTCATTGCAAAGCGTGCTCCGGGGACTCTAAGCCAGTCTTGCTCCTGAGGAGACGGGGCTGGTGGGCGTACATGTGCAGACCCCCAGGGACAGAGAGGGAGGCAAATGCGGCTCAGGGGACCTGGCAAGGACAGCTCGGAGGAAGCGAGATGGGGCCAGGTAGGCAGTGGGGCAAAGAGCAGCGTCCCCCATTACAGTGGGGAACCGTCCATCCGGCACTGAAGGGCCCCCTGCACCTCACTGGAACTCTGAATGCCACGGCTCTGACTCTCCAAAGCTTAAGAGAGCCCAAAAGTCCTGCACTGGATCAGAGCAATAGTCCAGCGGGAGGGCATTTGCCTTGCATGTGGCTGACCCGGTTTGGTCCCTGGCAACCCATATGATCTCCCGAGCACTGCCAAGAGTAATTCCTGAGTGCAGAGCCAGGAGTAACCCCTGAGCATCGCCAGGTATGGACTAGAAACGCAAAAAAGAAAAGAAAAAAGAAACAATAGTCCTGCACCCTGTAGTGCCTCTACGCACTATAAAATGTTGCAACCACGTTTTCTGTGGCTGTGGACAGCTCAGAGGTGGCCCGAGAGCTTTCTGTGGAGAGCGCGTTTGTTTCTGCTAGGATCAGAGTGAAAGAAGCAGAGCGAAAGGGACGGGCGCCTACCTGTGTCCATCTCGTCCACGTTGCTGAGGAAGTCATCGGGGTGGTGGGCACGCTGTAGCATCCCAAGCCCAGGCCGCTGTCCGTGCTCTGTTCCCGTGAATGGTAGGCCCCCTGGAGAGGCAGAGAGGAATGCATTTCAGCACCAGCCACCGAGGAAACTCCCTTATGAAGAGGCATGAGACGGCAGCCAAAGGGACAAGGAGAAGGACAAAGATGGCAGGATCCAAGGAAAGTCAAGGAACAGACAATACCCAGGCAAACACCACGATTCTGAATCAGCAAGACCGGGAGCAGAAGGGGAACAGTGGGGGCTTAGGGGCTCTGGTGTGAAGCGTGAGCCTGGGCCCCTAGGACAGACAGAGTCGCAAACCAACACTCCCATAACACAAGAAAAATGTACAATTCGTGCAGAGGAAGCGAAGGACAGCTATGGAAACTGCCCTGCACCACGGGAAATGGAGAGTCCAAAATCCACTTCTGGGGGAAAGCACGCATAGCTTCTACGCCAGTGAAACAGCTGCATAGAAAATCTACACGGGGTTCCCCTTCCACCTCAAATAAGACTCAGGATGAGCCCCTGGATGCAAAAAGGAAACACACCAGGAAACCACACTGACTTTAAGCCCCAACAACAAGCAGCAGTAAGAGGGCAACAGGCGGTGAACCCACAGCTCCACTAAGCAGCGACCAGGGCAAGGGCATGACTTGGGGTGGGGAGAGCCGAGTTAGCAGCTGTAATCAACGCAGCTAGGAAGACTGGGGGATGTGGCATGTGTGGGTACTGCAGACACAGGCAAGCCTTAGGCAACCTTTGTCTTTGGGGGACGCATCACATTTAGAGTCAGTAATGAAACTCCTTTTCTCCATTATTCGGGTGACTGAGTTTTCCTCTACTTGGTAACAACCTTCACTGCTGTGGATCTGTTAGGCCAGTCTCTGCGAGGGCAGAAAAGACCCTGAAAGCGTATTTTCCCCTTGACTTCGGGTCAAAAGGGTACAAATGAAGGCGACTTGTCCTACTTGAGAACGTGTATCTTGTTAAATGACCCTTTCCTTGCGTCTGTGCTTCATCATTTAAAACCTTATTTTGATGCTGTTTTTCCTCATGAAATAATTTTAGACTCAGGGTGAAGATAGAAAAATCAAAGAGTTCCCAGGCGCCCAGCCTTGCTAACATCCTACCAAACCACAGTATAACCCTCACAACCAGGAACCTCAGTAACGCCATGAACTCAACTACAGACCTTGCTCACATTTCCCGGAAACATCATCTCCAAATTGTTGGTTTCTCTGATGCCGTGATACCCTGGAACATTTGGGCACTGTGTACCACCAGTAGTTCACACTTAAGACTATAATCTAACTAACACAAATCTAACTAACACTAGATGAAGGACAACCATGCGAGCAAGCAGGCTTCCGGAAAGGATTCAGCACAATCGACCATATCCACACAGTAACCAAGCTCATCGAGGTTTGTAGGGAGTACAAGATGCCGTTCTGTCTCACGTTCATTGATTTACAGAAAGCCTTTGATTCTGTGGAGACTGAAGCAGTCATCGAAGCCCTAGCCAAACAGGGTGTTCAAACCCAATACATCAAGATCCTTCGTGAGCTGTATTACAGATTCACCACCAGGATCTCACCATTCTACAAAGAAGTGATCATTAATGTGAAAAGAGGGGTTCGACAGGGTGATACCATTTCACCAAAACTCTTTAGTGCCACCCTCGAGAACATCATGAGACAATTAGAATGGGAAGGAATGGGAGTGAAGATAGATGGTCGGCAACTACACCACCTCCGCTTTGCTGATGACATGGTTCTAATAACACCAAACATTAGCCAAGCGGACACAAATGGTGGCTGACTTCGACCGAGAATGTGGAAAGATAGGTCTACAGCTGAATCTGAAGAAAACAATGTTCATGAAGAATGAACTAGTTCCTGAGGCCCCATTCACTCTCAATGGAACAGACATCTCTGAATGCAGCAGTTATGTGTACCTAGGTCGAGAAATCAACATGATGAACGACCTAAAACCTGAGCTGCGCAGGAGGAAGAGAGCAGCATGGAATGCCTTCAAAGGCATCAAAGAAATAGCTGAAAGGACAAAGAACCTCCGGCTCCGGGCACATCTCTTTGACTCCACTGCTCTCCCTGCATTAACATACGCCTCAGAGACCTGGGCCCTACAAAAGCAGGATGAGAATGCTATTCGGGTCTCCCAGAGAGGAATCGAAAGAGCTATGCTTGGAATATCATGCCTCACTCAGGTGAGAGAAGGAATCCGGAGTTCTGACCTCCATCACTATTCCAGAATCAGGGACGCTGTCTCGTTTGCCAAGGCATCGAAAATCAGATGGGCTGGACATGTAATGCGATTTGGAGACAACCGCTGGACTAGAGCCTTTACCGACTGGATCCCACGGGATGTCAAAAGGTCACGTGGCCGCCCACCTACAAGATGGTCAGGCTTCCTTGTAAAGACCCTGAAGGAACGGTTTGAGGCTCTTCATATTCCTGAATCAACCAGATGCCATTGGGCTACATTGGCACGTGATAGGGTCCAATGGAAATGTTACTGGCGCCCGCTCAAGCAAATCGATGAATAACGGGATTCAAGTGATCAAGTGAACACAAATCCCAGTGCTTGTGTTGAAGTATTAATCTCCCTACAGCAGCCCAAAACCAACGTTGTTAAAACATGACCAACACAATGAGATGTTGAAATAAGCCTGATCCCACTTTCAAATGGTTGACCAGTGGGTTCACTCCATGTCATGTGACCAATTAAAAAAAATTACCCCACACCTGCTAGTCACCACCCCACCCCACTGAAAAGAAAAGTGGTAGACCCACCTCCCCAACTTCCTGTTTGTCACTTCCCTCTAGCCTTACCCCAATTTCCGGCCATTACAAATGTTCACTTACCCATTGAGGAAAGGATCTGAGCTATTGTTAGTGATGGATCTCATGTCTGGAGTCATGGCCGGAGGGTTGACAGCAGTCTGGACTGTGGCCAGCGTCTCAGCCTCTATGGGGAGTTGCCTGCAGAGAGCCGCCTCCTGCAGAAAGAGAAAGAGGGACAGGCCCTGGTGACGTGCTCCTTCACTCAGGACTGGAGCAAAACACATTCCACGTGACAACTGTCCACCAAGGCCAAGCACTGTGGGTTTGTTCCCAGGAAGTCAAACATCAATAACTTCTTCCTCTCCAGAACCTCTTCAAGGTTGAAGCCATTGTCTCATATTGGCCAAGTTAATGAGAAATGTTACTGTCCCTTGAGGTGTTGCAGGTGTGGCTGCAGTGTCCGGCTACATTGGCAGGTGGCAGACAGGAGACAGGCTTGTCTACACCTAGGGCTTTGCCCCGTGGGCCCTGGATGGTTGATGATCTGACATAGAAAAAGACTGGGTCCCCTGGGATGAACCCAGAGCCACGGCAGAGCCTGGCAAGCTACCCATGGTGTATTTGATGCCAAAACCAGTAACGATAATGGACCTCATTCCCAAAGAATGGAGATGTTACTCTTGCCAGCTGGAGCAAATCCATGAACATCAGGAAGACAAGTGAAGTGAAGTGAATGAGAAATTCAGCTAATAGGTGTGTGTGCAGCTCACCGAGCACCCACCCCACCCATCGTGATGGTTTAACTTGATCTCAAGACCCTCAAGACCCTTTCCAGACTAAATCTAGGTCAAACAAAGGAATCTGACCCTGGGGTCTACAGGTCTGTGCTGTTCTTAGCTCCAGCCAGGCGAGCAGTGCCGGGAGGTGAGCAGTGCCAGGAGGTAAGGGAGTTCAGTTTCTGATTGAATCACATTTGGTGGTAACATGCCAACAGCCAGGGAGCTAAACAACACAGCTACAACGCTTGTATTTGTTTTCTAGTTGACTCATTGTTTTGTTGGCTTAAATGGCTGCGTGCTGGGAGGTGGTACAAATCCGATGCAAGTACCCCCTGAGAATCAACTGCTGAACTTGACTTGTGAAAAAAGACCTCTGGCCATCCTTTGTCTGAAGCCAGCACTCCCTTGCCAAGAAACATCCCTCCAAAAGGCCATAAACGTAGAGACTGAAAAGATTTTCTCCAGGTATGACCTCCAGGGAAATTCTGCCATGTAGACAAAATAGGACCAGACACCAAATCTCTCGCCTCTGCGCGTTCCCCGAGTTTGTTTGTGCTGGCACCCCAAACCGAAGCAAGTTCCTTTCCCAAGCCAAGCCGATCAGCTTCCCACCTTCCAGGCTGAAGTCATTGGTCCTCCCAACCCTCAAACCCCAAACCACGGCTACCACAGCAAACAGAACACTCGGGTTCTTAATTACAGAATCTTTGCAAGATCGCTCCTGGCTCTAACATGCTGTGCTTTGAGAGTCTAGACAAGTCCTGGTGAAGTCATCAGCTATAAAGCGTGGGTTACTAGGGTTCACTGTGCTGTTATGGGAGTTAGCCCCTATAAAGCATGGGAGACCTAACTGATAAGAAACTGCTCAGCTAATGAAGACCTACAATAAATACCCTGGCGGCAAAGGGCGCCTGGTTCAAGTTTGCTCACTCAGATCGTTTGTGATCAGAAGACTTAACCCAAGCAGTTTTAATCAGTTAGTCTTGAGATGCAAACAAACAAACAAACAAACCAAAAAGGGGAAAGATGGGGCTAGAGCAACTTCAGTGCTCTGAAGTTAAGTATAAGACAAATCATTTCTGGAGACCGGGATGACTCAAAGGGCTGGCCCAAGGCTTTGCATGCAGGAGGCCTGGGTTCGATTCCCAACACCACGGGATCTCCTGAGCAACACCAGGAGCCAATCCCAAGCACTGAACTGGAAGCAGCCCCTGAGCACTGCCTGAAGTGACTCCAAAACTTCCCAAAATAAAACGAAGTAAAGTTTTTAAAAATAAGTGTGAAAAAATGTAAAGGCTCATTTGGGGAACACTGGCTAAAACATAAAATACTATACATTTTATATATATTTGAATATATAATGATACAAACTGTTGCTTGCAGTAACAGACACAACGAAAGCAAAATGCTTAAGACGATCAGAAACGGGAGATGAAACGCACAGTTCTAAGCATTGCCCTGCACCTGCGATGCTCCTGAGACATTGCAAACAGACACGAGATATTTTCTTTTTTAAAGAACATATGCAAGGCTAAAATATGCTTACAAGGGGCCTGAGTGATAGCACAGCAGGTAAGGAGTTTGCCTTGCACGCAGCTGACCCAGGTCTGATCCCCGGCATCCCATATGGTCCCTGAGCACCACCAGGAAGAATTCCTGAGTGAAGAGCCAGGAGGAACCCTTGAGTGTCACCGGTGTGACCCCCAAAAAATGAAAAAAAAAAAAAACCCACTTACACTTCTCACAAGAGCAAGTTGCCGTCCTATTGGGAAAGCGCGTCACTGTGTAGCTTCCCGTGCTCCCTCTGTTTTAAATTAAGGAGACCACTGGTGACCCCTGTGCTGTCCGCTTTCCCGGTCACCGCCCTGAGTGTTCTCATGCCAAGGAACAATACCACATTTGGTCTGAAGGGGGCGTACAAGACAAGTTTTCCACTGGTCTTGTATGACAAGTGAGAAAGAATACACGAAATGGGTTGTACGGTTCTGGAATATTTTTGAAAGAGAAATTATTCTAGATTGTAGCCTATTATTTGACTTTTACTTTTTCACTGGGGGAAGGGGTGCCCTGGGGTTATTCCTTACAAAGCACAGTCAGAGAGCAGCCTGCAGGGGGCAGCGTTGAGCTATGCAGAGAACTGCCCAGAACAGTGCCTGGAGGGGTTTCAGCCTTTTCCTTACCGGGTGCCAAACACCCAGGGAAAGGGTTTTTCTGTGCTATTTCATTCCATCCTTGGGACCACCCAAGAGTCTCCATTTGGCAAATGAGGAAACTGAGGAACAGAGAAATCAGCTTTTGGGACTTTGTTTTGGAATCACACCCGCCAAATGCTCAGGGCTTCCTCCTAGCTCTGTGCTCACTAGTCACTCCTGGTGGTGCTCAGGGAACCCTCTTCGATACTGGCCGTTGAACCAGGGGTGGTCACATGCAGGGAAAGTGACCTCCCCCACTGGACTGCTGCTCTGAACCCAAGAATCTACTCTTGTCCAAGCCAGGAGGGCGGAAGAACGAGCGAAACTAGGGGTTGAGATCAACTGATCTCCTGTTTTCGGTGACTTTTCTCCTACTGGCTGTAAGATTTGGGCTTTTTTTTTTCCTTTTTCATTTATCAGAGCCTGTTTTTCCCCCCAGCTCTGAACCGGAAACAGCAGCCCTTCCTTTAGCTGGCTCGAAGGAGGGTCCAAGGAAACTTCCTGCCACCCCATCCCACAGAGCTGGAGAGAGCTTGAGGGGCTGAACGGGGCCTTCCAGAGAGCACGTGGGTGAAGTGTCCTGGGAATCCACCTCCGGCCTGCCAAGCTCTGCCTTGTGCTCTGAAAGGTCAGCTTCAGACGGAGCTGGAAAAGGTCCCTGCTCACCGCGGCCCCTTCTCTCTCTCTCTCTCTCTCTCTCTCTCTCTCTCTCTCTCTCTCTCTCTCTCTCTCTCTCTCTCTCTCCTCTCCTCCCTCCCTCCCTCCCTCCCTCCTCCCTCTCTCTCTCAGCTGGGTGTGGAGAGACTCTTGCAAAATCAGGGCTTGGGGAATCTCTGGCAGTATCTGTGGTCACCCACTGAGCTCTCCTGAACGAGTAATTAGAAGTGGGTTAAGCAAACACCCCGAAAGCCAGTGGGGAAGTGGGTGGGTGGGTGGGAATGAGCCTGAGCCGGGAAGGAGAAACGCTGCTCTGCAAGGGAGGCGGAAGCAGCGCTGCAGCCAAGCTCCAGGGCGCTGTCCGTGAGGGAGGTCACGGCCAGAAGTGAAAGCTCTGCAGACCTGGCCTTGGCCTTCCTTGGTCCAGTGGCCGGCGGCTGGACCCTGCTTCAGAGGGCAACCAATGACAGTGTCTTCTGAGGTCGCTCCACGTGTGTGGGCTGGGACCCTACACACAGGGAAAGTGGGATTGTTTTAATTACAAAGGGTGGGGCCAGCAGAAGCAAACAAAACACACACAAACACACACACACACACAGACAGGCAGAATTTAAAAATCCTTAACATTAAAATAGTTGTCTGGGGACAGAGCCTACTGCCCTGCTGCCAAAACCCCGAGGGTCGAGGGTCCGCAAGGCCCAAATGCTGATGTATTTGTTTACCCTCCTTATGGGGGGAGGGGGAGCCCCACGTTAGGTTCTCTTTAACTTTGTGCCAAGGGCTTGTAGCAGCGCAGAGCGTTCATCCCCTGTGCAGCCGGTGTCGTGGGGGAAGAGCCGCGTGCAAAGGCCCATGCTGGGGAGACGCTGGGAGGCCCTAATTAGCATCCGCGGCCCTTTCGGTGCTCTTTGAATTCAGGCTGTCTCTCACATGTCTCTTGTCTCCTGCCATCTCTGCTGCCCCTTCTGAGCACACAAAGGAAAACGTTATAATTTACCTCTTCCTGCCTCAACTTCAAACGCCAAGGCAGGATGCATTCCGCGCTCAGCGTCTGGCTACAATCCAAACCAAGCAGGGCAGAAGCGACAGTCCAGCGGGCAGCCCATGGCCAACCTGGGATCCATGGCCAGCATCAGAGTCTCCTGAGCACTCTATTTGAGTCCCTCACTCACCCCGGAGAGACTGACCGTGAGCACAGAGCCAGGAGGAAGCCCTGAGCACTTGTGGGTCTGATCCCAAAGCAAAACCCCAAATAACAAAAAGGGAAAACCTCTACTTGAAAAGGCGTTTCCCTTTGTAGCATTTTTTTAAGAATTCGAATCTTTCTAATGGGGGGTGGGGTGGTTGGGTCACACCTGTGCTCCAGGGGCGGTGCCCCAGGGCTCAGAAGAGACCTCGCGGGGCTCAGGGGACCATAGCTGGTGGTGGAGGAGGTGAAGAGCTGTCGAACCAGGCTTGGCTGAGGGGTCACATACAGGGCAAGCGCTTTACCCTCTGTGCCAACTCTCCAGCCCGAGAGAGGGGTCCTTTGTTCCCCCAAAAAAAAAAAAAAAAGATCAACTGTTCTTTTATTTTTTTTCTTGACCACACCATCCGTGCTCAGGGCTGACTCCTGGCTCTGTGCTCACAGAATCGCTCCTGACAGGGCCCAGGCCAACATGGGGTGCCGGGATTGAACCTAGGCCGGGCGTGATCAAGCTGCTCTTATTCCTCCACGACCCGAGTATATACACTCTAATATCTGAGACGCCGATTTTCCCTGGGATTCATGGGCAAATACATGGCTGGCAGAGAACGGGAGTGGAATGCCGGGGCGGGCGGCGGTGAGGGGGCTGCAACCGGACCCAAGTGCGGAGTACAAGGAAGAACAAGCCCAGGCTGCGCTGGGCGGGCTGGTGCCTCAGCCCACCTGACGTCAGATGCGTGGCTAACCCTAAGCCCTAAACACTGTCACCTGACGGGCTGAGCGGCAGCAGCAAGAGGGGGAGACCAGCCAGGCCCCGGGACCTGCGGGCACGGACAGCTCTGAGCCTCCGAGTAGCTGTTCTCCGTCGGCCTCAGCACCTTCCGGCCGAGCGAGCCCCTCCCTAAGGTCCTGGATCTGGAACGGGGAGGAGAAGGCAGCCAGCTGGCTAGCCCCGAAGGCACAGCAGGCCTGACCTGCCAAATTCCAGGCCTCCAGCCCAAACGCTGGTCCGGTCGCTGTAGGGGTGGTTGTCGCTGCGGCTTCCCGGGGGTCAGGCTGAGTCAGCACTTTCGGAGACTGGCTGGTTGTGCAGGAATGTGGGATGGTGAAGGATGGGGAACACGTGCCGGTTCTTCGCTACACAGCGCTGAGGAGGGGGCTGGGGAGTAAAGCTGGCTCCACTTAAGAGTCAGTTGTTCATGCTGGGTTTCTACCCCGTTACTCAAACTTTCCATTTCGTTGGGCGGTTGCAAACGTGCCCTTTGGGAACAAATACCGCCTGGCTCAATAAGCTCTAAGAGGAATATTCTAGAGCCATGTGCAGGCAAGTCGGTGGAGAACCAGTGTTCTGTCTCCAGTGTGGGACTAGCCCCCGGGGTTGACTGGAAGTCCTACAAGCTGGAATCTTCTAGAAAGACGCCTCCCCCTACACACCTGCTTCATAATTAAATGAGGGGTTGGGGAGATGGTATTAGGGGGGTTGGCACTTGTCTTGCATGTGGCTGGCCTGGTTTAATCCCCAGCACCGTTAGCCATAAGTCCCCAGGGTGAAAGGCCATGGTCACGACCCCAGGCAGTGCACCTCCAAGTCACAGGGCATTGCAACCGAATGACAAAGCACAGTGTGTCCATTTATGTCTAAGGAATTAATTTATGGGTGTTTGAAACCTCACATTATAGCTACTTGTTCTCTTTCAACTGCTCTGGTGAGAAACACGCGATTCATGTGACGAGTCAATGTGTATCTCTGGAACCACCGGGCACAGCTAAGAGAGGAGAAAGCCTGTCCACTCTCTCCCGGCCGCCGGCACAGAGCTAAGAGAGGAGAAAGCCTGTCCACTCTCTCCCCGGCCGCCGGCACAGAGCTAAGAGAGGAGAAAGCCTGTCCACTCTCTCCCGGCCGCCGCACAGAGCTAAGAGAGGAGAAAGCCTGTCCACTCTCTCCTGGGCCGCCGGCACAGACGCTGTCTGGGGCAGTTAAAGACTTATTTCCTTCAACTGGGGAAGTGGAGCTTTTCATGTGTCTCACTCACTCCCTGTGAGTCATAAAGCAAAGTCTGAAGAATGAGAATAATAAACCCAGCTTTCCTTCCCCAAATGGGGCACAGTTACAAGACCGGAAAAAAATTGGTTTAACTGATGCTGGGAAAGAATCTGCTCTTGCACATTAAATCAGGCCGTGAAAGCTGGGAGGAAAAACTGGGTTTTCTCCCTTCATAGATCATTTCTTTTTTTTCTCTTTTTATGTTGAGGCCAGACCCCAGGCTGCACAGGGATCACTCTGGTAGTGTTCAGGGGACCACATGGGATGCAGGATGGAACCCGGTCTGCAGCACGCAAGGCAAGTGTCCTAACCACTTAGCAGCTCTCTGGCCCTCTGGGGTCTTCTATATTCATTTATTCCCTGAGGTGTGGCACTAAGAGAAGTATGAGTCAGGGGTAACACACAGCAACATGCTGCTGTGTAAATGAACAAACGAACGAACGAATGAATATGGAGCACCACGAAAGTGTCTGATCCATACCCAGGTACTTCAGCAGACGCCGCCCTCAGTGTCGACAAGCAAAACATCTCCCTATTTTCCTTCACGTGCACCCAACCCTTTGTCACGCCTCCACGGTGGGCGGCAGAGGGTGGTACATTCGCTGCCAATTCTGCCACAAAGCACCTTCTGCTCTCTGCTCTGGTTGGGGAGGCCGCCCCTCCGCGGCTGCTCTGGCCAAGACAATAAGGTAGAAGCGACTCTGGTGCCTTCAGTGTCGGGTCATCAGACTGCAGCAGCTTCGCTTCCTGCCTCCAGAAACGCTGGCTCGGGGAAAATCCACATTTCACGTTTCCAGTCACCAGGCTCAAGAGGGCACTGACCTGCGTAGACGCTGCACATTTCCGTCCCACCTGGCCTCATTCTCCCCAACGCCCTCAGCAAGGTGCTAGCACTTGAGAAAGGTCATCTCGGACGCTCCTTCTCAATCCACTCACCATGACAACACCACTAAGTGACCCCCAGCCACACCGCACCGCTCTGCAGAGCCGCTGCCCAATCCCTTGGCTCTACAGCTGTACGACACCACGCATATGTATTGGTTCAAGCCACCACTTGATCACTTGATCACTTGAATCCCGTTATTCATCCATTTGCTCGAGCGGGCGCCAGTAACATTTCCATTGGACCCTATCACGTGCCAATGTAGCCCAATGGCATCTGGTTGATTCAGGAATATGAAGAGCCTCAAACCGTTCCTTCAGGGTCTTGACAAGGAAGTCTGACCATCTTGTAGGTGGGCAGCCACGTGATCTTTTGACATCCCGTGGGATCCAGTCGGTAATGGCTCTAGTCCAGTGGTTGTCTCCAAATTGCATTACATGTCCAGCCCATCTGATTTTCGATGCCTTGGCAAACGAGACAGCGTCCCTGATTCTGGAATAGCGACAGAGGTCAAACTCCGATTCCTTCTCTCACTTGAGTGAGGCGTGATATTCCAAGCATAGTTCTTTTGATTCCTCTCTGGGAGACCCGAATAGCATTCTCATCCTGCTTTCATAGGGCCCAGGTCTCTGAGGCGTATGTTAATGCAGGGAGAACAGTAGAGTCAAAGAGATGTGCCCAGAGCCGGAGGTTCTTTGTCCTTTTAGCTATTTCTTCAATGCCTTTGAAGGCATTCCATGCCGCTCTCTTCCTCCTGCGCAGCTCAGGTTTTAGGTCGCTCATCATGTTGATTTCTCGACCTAGGTACACATAACTGCTGCATTCAGAGATGTTTGTTCCATTGAGAGTGAATGGGGCCTCTGGAACTAGTTCAGTCTTCATGAACATAGTTTTCTTCAGATTCAGCTGTAGACCTATCTTTCCACATTCTCGGTCAAAGTCAGCCAGCATTTGTGTCGCTTGGCTAATGTTTGGTGTTATTAGAACAATGTCATCAGCGAAGCGGAGGTGGTGTAGTTGCCGACCATCTATCTTCACTCCCATTCCTTCCCATTCTAATTGTTGCATGATGTTCTCGAGGGTGGCGCTGAAGAGTTTTGGTGAAATGGTATCACCCTGTCGAACCCCTCTTTTGACATCAATGATCACTTCTTTGTAGAATGGTGAGATCCTGGTGTTGAATCCGTAATACAGCTCACGAAGGATCTTGATGTATTGGGTTTGAACACCCTGTTTGGCTAGGGCTTCGATAACTGCTTCAGTCTCCACAGAATCAAAGGCTTTCTGTAAATCAATGAACGTGAGACAGAGTGGCATCTTGTACTCCCCTACAAACCTCGATGAGCCTTGTTACTGTGTGGATATGGTCGATTGTGCTGAATCCTTTCCGGAAGCCTGCTTGCTTGCATGGTTGTCCTTCATTTAGTGTTCTGCTAATCCTGTTCAGGATGACTCGTGTAAACAGCTTGTAGATGACAGACAACAGGCAGATGGGGCGATAGTTGCCGATGTCGTGAATGTCTCCTTCTTGAACAGTAGAACTGTCCTGCTGGTTTTCCATTGGGAGGGCACCTTGCATTCGGACAGGTAGCGTGTGAAGAGCCGAGCTAGTGTATTGATGAGTACCGACGGCAGATTCTTCAGGTGTTCGGGTCTGACTTTGTCTGGGCCTGGTGCTGTTCCCTTCTTTACCGACGAGATGGCATGTCGGATTTCAGAAGGGAGAACGTTGGGAATGACATATCCATCCTGTGGAATTTGGTATGTGGGCAGGTGGATGTGGCTATCAAAGAGATTTGAGTAGAAGTCATGGATAATCTTCTCCATTGCCTTTCTGGAAGATGTGATAGATCCATCAGGGCGTCGGAGGGCAGTCATCTTGGTCTTATAGTTGGCAAAGGACAGGCGGGCAGTGCAAATGCTTTTCCCGGCTTCTGCTGCATCTTCCAGTATTTCTGCTCTTCTGTCTTTGAGGTCTTCTTTTATCGCTTCTCTGCACTGTTTAGCAAAATTGGACATTAGCATTTGGTCTCCTGAGGCTCGCGCCTTGCCACTTTGGCGAATGAGCTCGAGAGTTTCTGGAAGACAGGCGTCCTTTTGTGTCTTTCTCTCTCTCGGCATTCTTCGCACAATCATGGAGGTATTCTTCATCGATGTCGCCAATGATGGTATCTTCCCATGTTGCTGCAATAGTGCCAAAGAGTTCCCAGTTGGTGGTCGTTCTGGGAGTTCTCTTCTTAAACTTTGCAGCCTTTTCTCCCCTTGCGAGACACAGGTACACCCGGCAGAGCAGAAACCAGCTTTTCCCGTTGAACCCCCTGTATTCCATGGACCACAAGAGCAACTTCCGAACCCGAGTTCACCATCCCAATGGAGCCTCGGAGGAGCCCAGAGAAACCCCCCACACCTTGCTGGAAGCGATCTTCACAATCCACACTCTGCAGCAGGTAAGATCTCCACCCAGCAGACTAATCCAGTCTCCAGCCCGCAGATTAATTCAGTCCCAGCCTGGCTTGTCAGAAACCCAGCCTACAAGGACCCACCACGCAGAGACCCGCCCTTCAGAGGAGAGTATTTCAAGCGCAGAAATGCTTGAGCCTAAGACACAGGTACACCCGGCAGAGCAGAAACCAGCTTTCTTCGTTGCGCCGATTTACCTCCAAATTACCATAAATATTCTCCCCATCCCTCTGAGAGAGCCCTACAAAGTTAATGAGAATATAGTGCCCGCATGGCAGAGCCTGGCAAGCTGTCCGATGTGTGTTCGATATGCCAAATCCAGTAACAGAAATGTTTATTTTCCTGACCCCAAAAGAGCCCTTAATATGGCAGCAGTAAGAAAGGCATCAAACCACCACACTGGGGGATAACACACTGAAGGCAACAGATCACAGGAAACCATCACTTCTCTGAGCTCAAGTGATCGCTTCCTCTGCTGAGGATCAACAGTGGAAGTCACAAGTCAGCATCGAGGCCGGCAAACAGCGAGTCTGGCTCTTCGGACAGAGCGGGAGATACGAGGAGAAGAAAGTGAATTCTGCTCCCAAGCTTGGAGTCAGGCTCTGGAAGCGCCGAGTTCCCAGGGGAGCTTCCCGATGCCACACAGCACCCCGTGTCAGCCTCAGCACGCAGCGAGGCCCTACCTGCCTCAGGAGCTCCTCCTGGCGCATCCGGATCCTCTCCCGCTCCATCTGGATCCTCTGAAGCCTCAGCTTCTGCTGGTGCTGCTGCTGAGTGGTCAGCGCGTTGGGCAAGGCCCAGGAGCCCCGCGGGTTGGTTCTGGGGCGCGGCTCTGCGGGCTCAGGCTGCTGGCGGCCATCTGCTGCTGGTGCGGGTGGTTCAGCACTGCAGGGGGAAGAAGACAGGCGGCTCATGCCGGAGAGACCATCGTAGGGTGCCTTGGGACCTAGATTCCCGGATTCCTTCAAGCACTTCCCTGTTAATCATCAGTCCCAAGCACTTACTACCTCGCGCCCACCCACACAAACTCGGACACCCGAGTGCTCCTGTCCTCGAGTCTTGGCTTTGGGCCCTGTGGAGGATCTGGTGGTCTACCCTATTCTGGGTCTAGGGGACAGCCTCGGACCTATCAACAGAATAATACGGAAGAAGATGAAAACTACCTGAGACCAGCCTCTGAAATCATGTCTGGGGACCTCCAATATGTGGTGCCCCTTTCTGGCAAGCCTTAAGCTTAGGGCAGAACTGACGGGGTGAGGGGGGTAACCAGGGAGACAGTCAGGGGGTTGGCTTGTGCACAGCTGACTTAGGCTCAATTCCTGGTACCACATATGGTCCCTGGAGGCTCTCTAGAACTGAGCACAGAGCCAGGAGTAAGCCCCTGAGCACAGCCAGGCCTGGCCCATAACACAACACACACACACACACACACACACACACACACACACACACACACACACACACACACACATGAGAGGATATATGATACCCTCTCCAACACACAGAGAGACCTAGAATATCTAGGGATGGGCAAGTGATTGCAAGCATCACAGAGAACAGCACCACGTCACACACACAAGGAAATGACACACAAACCCTGGAACCGGCGTGTAAAGCTGCCCACTCCCAGCACCTAGCATGAACCGACTGAGAACCAAATAGCAGACTGGTGGGGGGGGAGGGCTCCATTTTTATAAAGGGAAATTGTTCATGAGAAAGAAAGTGCATTAAAATGCTGACCACACGGTTGTAAATAAAGGCACGAGATGGTCTGTAAACTGCAATTTCCCTATTTATCTCCATTTGAAATACTGGCACGTAGTGTTTAGCTTATGAGAGAACTCTAAAATCATTTTGTAATGCTTATAGTTGGTATTCCCACCAAAACTACATTGCAAGGGCTGGAGTGATAATACAGCAGGTAGGGCATTTGCCTTGCACGCAGCAGGTAGGGCATTTGCCTTGCACGCCAACTGGAGTTCAATCCCCAGCATCCCATATGGGGATTGAGCAGAGCCCCCTGCCCAATCCTTGGCTCTGCGGTTGTATGACACAATGCATATATATTGGCTGAATGTGGGTCGAGTCCCCCTGCACTGCATGGAGTACCCCCAAGTACTCCAGGAGTAACTCTTGAGTGCAGAGGCAGGAATAACCCCTGAACATCACTGGGTGTGACCCTAAAGAGCAAAAAACAAAACAAAAACTACATTTTAAAAAGGTTTGGGTTGCTCCCTCCCCTTTAGCTTACCAGAAACCCGTGCTTAAATTCTGACATAACAAGAGCCCGGTACATAACATAACAGAGAAAACCAAAGGTTAAATCCACATGTCCTACGGAGAGGCCCAAAGGAAACAGCTTAGAACTGTACAGACTCACTTCATTTGTGAGGTCTCAGTTTTACTGTATTTGTATCACTATTGTTCAAAAGATAAAGTTATCAGAATCACTTGATCACTTGATATCCCGTTATTTGTCAATTTACTAGAGTGGGCGCCAGTAACATTTCCATTTGTCCCTGAGAGTTATCAGAATACCCTATTTAAATTCCCAAAGTGGAATAGTTCAGATCTTTACTTTGCTGTAGACATATGTGGGAACAGGTTTTATAACTAATTTTATTGGGGAGGTCACAATTGGTGGCGCTCAGGGCTTATTCCTGACCTCAGTCTTCACTCCCGACATGGAAAGGAGAAAAGGAAAGAGGCATTAATGGTGGATGAAAGAGGGAGGAAGGAAGGAAGGAAGGAAGGAAGGAAGGAAGGAAGGAAGGAAGGAAGGAAGGAAGGAAGGAAGGAAGGAAGGAAGGAAGGAAGGAAGGGAAGGAAGGAAGGAAGGAAGGAAGGAAGGAAGGGAAGGAGGGAGGGAAGGAAGGAGGGAGGGAAGGAAGGAAGGAAGGAAGGAAGGAAGGAGGGAGGGAAGGAAGGAAGGAAGGAAGGAGGGAGGGAGGGAAGGAAGGAGGAAGAGAAGGAGGAAGGGAGGAAGGAGGGAGGGGAAGGGAGGAGGGAGGAAGGAAGAAGGGAGGGAGGAAGGAAGGAGGAAGGAAGGAAAGAAGGAAGGGAGGGGAAGGAAGGGAAGGAGGGGGAGGGGGAGGGGGAAGGAGGAAGGAAGGAGGGAGGGAGGGAGGGAGGGAGGGAAGGAAGGAGGGAAGGAAGGAAGGAAGGAAGGAAGGAAGGAAGGAAGGAAGGAAGGAAGGAAGGAAGGAAGGAAGGAAGGAAGGAAGGAAAGAAGGAAGGAAAGAAGGAAGGAAGGAAGGAAGAAGGGAGGAAGGAAGAAAGAAAGGAAGGAAGGAAGGAAGGAAGGAAGGAAGGAAGGAAGGAAGGAAGGAAGGAAGAAAGGAAGGAAGGAAGGAAGGAAGGAAGGAAGAAGGGAAGGAAAAGGAAGGAAGGAAGGAAGGAAGGAAGGAAGGAAGGAAGGAAGGAAAGGAAGGAAGGAAGGAAGGAAGGAGGGAAGGAGGGAAGGAGGGAAGGAGGGAGCGTGAGGAGCAAGCAAGCTGCCGTCAGACCATCTGAAGAACAGACCTGTGTCTGGTAACTTCCTGGCAGCCCAACCAGAGCAGCCTCTGCAGAGCAGGAACTGACCGCACTGTCCACACACCCCCTGTCCACGGCACATTCTGTTACTCAATCCACACCACAACCAGACCCCGCTTGGTGTTTTTTTGCTTTTGGGTCACACCCAGCAATGCTCAGGCGTTACTCCTGGCTCTGCACTCAGGAATTACTCCTGGCGGTGCTCGGGGGCCATATGGGATGCCGGGATCGAACCCAAGTCAGCTGCGTGCAAAGCAAACGCCCTCCCCGCTGTGCCATGGCTCTAGCCCCTCCTGGGGATTGATTCACGTCTGCACCCTTGTCTGGGCGGCTAGGACTTGCAGTGACGCTCCCCAAACCACACCCTTGCTAGTCTCCAGAACACCAGCCCTTCCCGCAACTCCACAGGCCGCAGCGTGAAGAGGCCGTTTCTGCACTTTATTTGGATCAGACGCTCGGGGCAGACGTCTCCCTGATCAGCCGACAGAGAGAGGGTCTGAGAGGACGCCGTGTTTGGAAGCTGCGTCCACAGCCGGACTCCAGCAGCAGCACTGCCCAGTGGAAGAGCGAAAACAAGCCTTGCCCCTCCCCTTCACTCTCCCCTGTTCAGAGGGATTTTACACAACTAGAGCTTGGCAGATACTTCCCCTGGAACCACCTCTACGAAACACACAGGGGATAAAGGAGAACTGGGAGACGGTTCAAAGGTCACGGGCGGAGGCTTTGCGTGGGGAGCCCCAGGTCCGATCCTGGCACCGCTAAAATCTACCAACACGTCTAAAACAAAAGCAAGAACCCAGGGCTGAGAGGTGAGGTAGGGATTAAGACGTCTGCCTTAACCATGGCTGACCTAGGTTTGATCCTGAGTATTGCACGCAGTCCTGACCTCGCTTTTCTGTGTCGGCGTGGTCTGCAGTTGACATACGTGCGATTATTACTCATGTAAAGCATCCACAAGGGAGGGAAGCAACACCGAACATGACATTCAAGCAGTGGCCGTGAGCAGGGCAGAGGGAAGGAAGCCAGGGAAGGGTCCGGCGTGTGCGTGTGTGTGTGTGTGGCGTCTGTCTGTCTGTCAGAAAGAGAGAAAAATCAGGACGCAGGACAAACTCCTGGCTTTAAGGATACACACCTGAAATCGCATATTTGCTTCCAAAAATAAAGAAAACTTTAGGCCTGATAAATGATCCAAGACACTGAGCACACACTTTGCATGTGTGTCCACCCCCATCCCCGCACTACATGGCCCCAGCTCTGTCCCCCATGCACTGAGGCAGGACACGCCGAGAGCACGCCAAACTAACAGAGACTGAAAACAAACAGGGAAAGCGCGACAGTGTCCGGAGAGGCTCGCTGCCTCCCAGAGCAGAAGGTGAAGCCCCAACCCGTTAGTTGAGCACCAGACAAGTGGACGGTCCTGAGGCCCACCAGGGTCCAAGTGGCCACGTATGCCATGTGGAAGTGGCCTGAGGTGCTGAGGGATGCAGGAAGAATACCCTTGTCTGCTCCAGGACAGGCCACCCCGCCCGCTGCCCACCGCCCTGCTGACCAGGGACACAAGCAAACACAGCCGTGGCGTCAGCGCCTCCTCTCAGCGGCTGTGAGCCGCTTTCTTGCTCTTTTCCTCTCTATTCTTCCTTTGCTTTTGGTTGGGGCCACACCTGGAGACGCTCAAGGGTACTCCCGGCTCAGTGCTCAGGGGTCCAAGCTGGGCCAACGCTCAAACTCCGGCATCCATGAGAGGGACGGTGAGGCCACGCAGCTCTTCCTAGTGGAGGCGAAGAGGCCACTGCCCAGAGGATGGTGCATCCAGCCAGGCGGGCGGTCAGGCCTGGAGCACAGTCTGCCGCTGCTGCCCTCCTCTCAGTGAGTCCTAGCGTCCCCTGCACCTTCTGACGCTGGGGCGCATGAACCCGGTTCTGGAGAACCCGTCCCTCCGTGAGCCACTTGAACAATAGCTCCAGGGAATGATCACTCCGGAGGACAGTGCTGAAGGGAGACGCAGGGTGACCTTCCAGGACCTGGATCGCAAACCTTAATGCTAGGGGAAAAAGCGTCTGCCATAGAGCAGGCTGTGGGGGCGACTGTGGGGAAACTGAGGCCATTGGTGGTGGGAGATGTGCACTGTGAAGGGACGGGTACATGCACAGCTTTGAAACAGTGTAGCTCACGCTGATTCACTTAAAAATATACATATATGTACTTTTTAATTGAATTGCTTTTGGGGTCACACGGCAATGCTCAGGGGTTACTCCTGGTTCTGCACTCAGGAAATACCCTTGGGGATGCTCGGGGACCATATACGATGCTGGGGATTGACCCCGGTCGGCGTGCAAGGCAAATGCCCTACCAGCTATGCTATAGCTCCAGCCCCAAAATATACATATATATTTTAATAGCTCTTGGGCCCAGACTGATGGACAGAGCAAGGCGTCAGGGAGAGCCAAGCAAGCACAGGGGAGGAACAGAAGCTCCTGAGAACAAATTCCAGAGTATTTAAGGGAGGGAACAACAGTTCAGTCAAAACAAAAAATAAGCCAACAATGAAAAAACCAACATCCAAATGCACCCACCGAGGCCAAACCAGAGGAGGGCAGGCAGCCACCAACTGCTGCAAAGGGCAGAAGATGCAGCCACGGCGCCTCCCGAGAGGAACAGCCCGATGGAAGGTTCCCGCGGGGCAGGAAGTCAGCGGGACTCTGGTTCTGCTTCCAAGAGCGTCCGGATTGAAATCTCAGCCCACGTTTATCTTCACCGTTGCTTTGTCTCCTTCTCACTGCCTCCCCACACCTTGGTTAATCTTCTACGGTTGGCTCCCGCTTCAGTGCTTGGAAATCAACAGACCACAGGCTGCAGCTAACAACACCAGAAACATGTCAGAGCCCTGATTCTTGCGGAGAGCCAACAGCCACATCTGGATTCGTGACTGAGCGTGGCCCAGAAGTGGGTCAACGCAGGCAGGGGCAGGCGGCCTACAGGGCCGGACACTGCCCACCTCGGTCCCCTTTCGGCCAGCCTGGTCCCTTCCTACAAAGCCGCCCAGAGCATCAAGGCAGGCATGGGCCTAGCTAGTCTCAGGTCTGGGCGACACCGTCTTCACTTGCTGTATAGAAGCAAAGCATGGAAAGGTGGAGCTTTTCCTGCCTGTGGCAGCTCCAGTGAGTGGCAGCCCCCAGACAACCAGCCTCTGGCAGTTCCCGAGCAACGGGAGCTGGAGACGGGGAGGCAGCCTGGGACAGGGAGGCCGCTGGGCGCGTCTCCTGGAATGTTTGACAACCGTCTTCTTGGCCTGGAGAGCTACGGTGGCTGGCGGCTTTGTCCTGGGCTTGCTTCCCTCGAATTAAATAGGCCTTCGTGTGTCTGTCTGTGAGTCCCTCTCACTCTCTCTCTCTCTCTCTCTCTCTCTCTCTCTCTCTCTCTCCACACACACACACACACACACACACACAGACACACAGAGTCAAGAGAAGGAAACAAGCACTAAGGTTAGATCCCCACACATCTGCTCCTCAGGAAGCCACAGCCAAGCCCCCTGAAGGACACGGAGTGGACGGACCCTCTTCAAACCTTCTCCCTGATTGACAAGAGAGGGGAAAGAGGAACAGGGTGCCCGGATCGTGTCAGGAATTGCTCCTTCTTTCTGGAGCATCAAGAGCAGTCCTGAGCACAGAGTCGCTGAGCATCGCCCAGTGTGACCCAGGATGGACCAGGGAAACGAATCAGGACGTGGTTTTGTCAGCATGCTGGAGCGGCAACTCCTTGGAAGTGAGGGAGCTCAGGACCTCCGGGAGGGGGGTCCCTGCACTCCCCCACATACTTGTGGTCATCAGCAGTAAACAAAGCTCGCCCCGCTCAGGCTCCTCAGCTGAACAGAAAAGGAGCCGGCAACTGGACAGATACGGGGAGGGGGCAGGGAGGCCACTCCTGAATGAAGAACTCCAGAAAGTTCTTGGAGCTGCCTCTGAGGAGTGTGGCTCCGTCTCTGCGTCTCCGTGTCCAGGCGGGATGGAGCGGCGCGAGCGGCCTGCTGCTAGAGGCACCAGGGCCCGGCTCAGTGGGATCCGCACTGTGCCAGGTGGGGCCCATGAATAACGTGACCGCCCGTCTGACCCGGAAAATCACTGGACAGAGTCCAACAGAAACCCACAGAAGTCCTAAGAAGAACCCAGGAGAGGGGCCGGAGCGATAGCACAGCAGGTAGGGCTTTTGCCTTGCATGCGACCGACCCAGGTTCAATCCCGGCATCCCAAAGGGTCCCCCAAGCACCACCAGGAGTAATTCCTGAGTGCAGCCAGTAGGAACCCCTGAGCATCGCCAGGTGTGACCATAAAAGACAGACAGGCGAACAGACAGACAGACAGACAGACCGATCGATAAAGACCCAAGTGGAACAGTGGGAGTCTGCAGGGGTTAAGGCCCTGTATGCAACTGACCCCCAGCTTTGAGGGACTGTCTTAGTCCACTACGGCTGGGGTCAGGAGGCTGACTCCCACATAGAGACGAGGAGACGGGAGCCCCGGAGACGGGGAGAGCCACAGGGCCACAAGAGATCAGCAGCACAGACACTGGAAAAGTGCGGAGAAGGGGGCCACCCTGCTGGGCTGCCACCAGCACCCACTGTCCCCCACCTCCTCTGCTTGTGAGGATGGGGAGGAGAGGGCGCTCTGCGGGGCGCAGCACCAGGCATCTCCCCAGCTCAGCCACCAGCAGAGAGGAAAGAGAAAGAAAACTTGTTTCTGAGCCACACTCGGCAGTTGCCCAGGCTCCCTCCTGGCTGTGTTCAGGGATCACTCCTGGCGGGCCCGGTGTTGGGCCCGCCTGCTGTGCCCGAGAAAGCAAACACCAGGGTTTTCCTGTTCCCATTTCACAGAATGTGTAGTGTGGACCAGTTTGACTTAACCCACTATGACAATTCAGGGACCCGACACAGATCACCGGCTCAACTGACCAGCTGCAGAGCTGTCTTTCGCTCCCTCCTGCTCTTTGGAAAACAAGAGGAGGTGATAGAAGAGGTGAGGAACTCTTCCTGTTCGCCCCTAAAGTTCCGCAGGGAAGCTGCCCGCAGAAGGCCGCGCCAGACGTTCAGGGCCGCTGGATTTCGGGAAGCCGCACTGGGCGTCCACCCTCTGGTCTGGGAGCAGCCCGCCTGCTCTGGGGCCGCGTCAGGTGTCTGATGGGAAGCAGATGTGCGCAGCCCGGGCCAGCAGACGCGGAGATGCAGACGCTCTCCCCTTCTGCCGGCTCGCAGCGCCTGCCAACGAGCCGCTGGTTTCTCTTATTCCCAGAAACAGTCCAACAAGGTCAGCAAAAAAAAAAAAATCATAAAATTAATTTTCTTTAAAGGCAGCTTTTCCTCCAGGGCACACTCGGCCCGAGCGACGGTGAAGCAGTAAAGCCCGATGCCACACCGGCCTTCGCATGGGGCCTTTATCCCGCTGGGGGGTTGGGGAGGGGCGGGCGACTCTGAGGAGCATCTCAGGGGGCTCCTGGAGGAGGGCACGACGCCCGCCCCACGCCTGACCCCAGGCGACCCCATCTTCAGCCCCCCAAACCACATCCAGGAGCCCCCGGGCTGGACCGCCAGGGCACCGCTCCCCAGACGGCCCCAAGTGTCTCTGCTGGGCTCTGACTTGAGACACAAACTGTCCCCATTGAGCAGGACCTGCCGCCCGCTCACACAGCGAGCCAGTGGCCTGAGCAGTGGCCAGGGATGCAGGCCCTCCGCTCCCAGCATACGGAGGACGGACATGCTAGAACATTCTGTGCTCTCCGAGCAAGGCACCGGCGCAAACAAGCGCTTCACTGCCTTTGATTTATTTATTTATCTTTTGCTTTTTGGGTCACACCCGGCGATGCTCAGGGGTTCCTCCTGACTGCACTCAGGAATCACTCCTGGAGGTGCTCGGGAACCGTATGGGGTGCCGGGGACTGAACCTGGTGAAAGGCAAACGCCCTCCCCTGCTGTACTCACTCTGGCCCTTCGCTAGCTTTTAAAGGGTGCAGAGGGCTAGCTGTAGTCAGCGGGGGTGTAAACCCGTCCAGCCAGGCCAGGAGAGGAGGAGGAGGGGCGGCAGCGGAAGGGAGAGGATTTAAATGTTCATAGCCGTACATGGGGGCAGGTACACGCTACCTGTCCGGATGCAAGGTGCCCTCCCAATGGAAAACCAGCAGGACAGTTCTACTGTTCAAGAAGGGAGACATTCACGACATCAGCAACTATCGCCCCATCTGCCTGTTGTCTGTCATCTACAAGGTGTTTACACGAGTCATCCTGAATAGCATTGGCAGAACACTAGGTGAAGGACAACCATGCGAGCAAGCAGGCTTCCAGAAAGGATTCAGCACAATCGACCATATCCACACAGTAACCAAGCTCATCGAGGTTTGTAGGGAGTACAAGATGCCGCTCTGTCTCATGTTCATTGATTTACAGAAAGCCTTTGATTCTGTGGAGACTGAAGCGGTCATCGAAGCCCTAGCCAAACAGGGTGTTCAAACCCAATACATCAAGATCCTTCATAAGCTGTATGACGGATTCAACACCAGGATCTCACCATTCTACAAAGAAGTGATCATTGATGTCAAAAGAGGGGTTCGACAGGGTGATACCATTTCACCAAAACTCTTCAGCACCACCCTCGAGAACATCATGTGACAATTAGAATGGGAAGGAATGGGAGTGAAGATAGATGGTCGGCAACTACACCACCTCCACTTCGCTGATGACATTGTTCTAATAACACTAAACATTAGCCAAGCAGCACAAATGCTGGCTGACTTCCACCAAGAAATGTGGAAAGATAGGTCTACAGCTGAATCTGAAGAAAACTATGTTTATGAAGAATGAACTAGTTCCAGAGGCCCCATTCATGCTCAATGGAACAAACATCTCTGAATGCAGCAGTTATGTGTACCTAGGTCGAGAAGTCAACATGATGAATGACCTAAAAACCTGAGCTGCAGGAGGAAGAGAGCGGCATGGAATGCCTTCAAAGGCATTGAAGAAATAGCTAAAAAGGACAAAGAACCTCTGGCTCGGGCACATCTCTTTGACTCCACCATTCTCCCTGCATTAACATACGCCTCAGAGACCTGGGCCCTATGAAAGCAGGATGAGAATGCTATTTGGGTCTCCCAGAGAGGAATCGAAAGAGCTATGCTTGGAATATCACGCCTCACTCAAGTGAGAGAAGGAATCCGGAGTTCTGACCTCCATCGCTATTCTAGAATCAGGGACGCTGTCTCGTTTGCCAAGGCATCGAAAATCAGATGGGCTGGACACGTAATGCGATTTGCAGAGGGCTGCTGGACTAGAGCCATTACAGACTGGATCCCACGGGATGTCAAAAGATCACGTGGCCGCCCACCTACAAGATGGTCAGACTTCCTTGTCAAGACCCTGAAGGAACGGTTTGAGGCTCTTCATATTCCTGAATCAACCAGATGCCATTGGGCTACATTGGCACGTGATAGGGTCCAATGGAAATGTTACTGGCGCCCGCTCGAGCAAATGGATGAATAACGGGATTCAAGTGATCAAGTGTCTTCTGTAACTGCCACACCCTCTAGCAGTGTTTACATAGAAGAGAGGTCTCATTAGATCCGAGATCCGTGTTGCTTTTGGTGGAAGGAAGAGGGTTTCTTACCATGGAAACGCTCCAGCGGGAGCCCCATGCTAAAAGGATGCGATTTGGCTTTGCTTTATTTTATTTTAAAAATAAAATAGCATGTTTTATTAATTAATTAATTAATTTATTTATTTATTTTTGCTTTATTTTTTTTTTGGTCACACCCGGCTATGCTCGGGGTTACTCCTGGCTCTTCACTCGGGAATTACTCCTGGCGGTGCTCGGGGTCCATATGGGATGCTGGGGATCGAACCCGGGTTGGCCACGTGCAAGGCAAATGCCCTTCCCGTTGTGCTATCGCTCTGGCCCACTTTAGCATGTTTTAATCACTTGATCATTTGAATCCATTATTCATCGATTTGCTCGAGCGGGCGCCAGTAACATTTCCATTGGACCCTATCACGTGCCAGTGTAGCCCAATGGCATCTGGCTGTTTCAAGAATACGAAGAGCCTCAAACTGTTCCTTCAGGGTCTTAACAAGGAAGTCTGACCTTCTTGTAGGTGGGCGACCACGTGATCTTTTGACGTCCCGGGGATCCAGTTGGGAACAGCTCTAGTCCAGTGGTCGTCTCCAAATCACATTACATGTCCAGCCCATCTGATTTTCAATGCCTTGACAAAGAAAACAGCATCTCTGATTCTGGAACTGCAACAGAGGTTGGAACTCCGATTCCTTTTCTCACTTGAGTGAGGTGTGATATTCCAAGCATAGCTCTTTCGATTCCTCTCTGGGAGACCCGAATAGCATTCTCGTTCTGCTTTCGTAGGGCCCAGGTCTCTGAGGCATATGTTAATGCAGGGAGAACGGTGGAGTCGAAAAGAAACTTTTTAAATAAAGTTTAAAAAAAGAAAGTGGGCCGAGAGATAGCCCAGCGTTTGCCTTGCACGCGGCTGGCCTGTGCCGGCCTGGGTTCGATCCCGGCATCCCATATGGTCCCCAAGCACCGCCAGGAATAATTCCTGAGTGCAGAGCCAGGAGTAACCCCTGAGCATCGCTGGGTGTGACCCAAAAAGCAAAAAAAATAAAAAAAATAAATTAAATTAAAAAAATTTAAAAAAGGAAAATGTTAAAACAAGAAAAGTTTTTCTTATAGGACCAGGAAGAGGTAGTACAGAGGGGGAGGGCATCTTGCATGCAGCTGATGAGAGGGAAGAGAGAGAGAAAGAGAGAGGGGGAGGGAAAGGGAAAGAGAGAGGGAGGGAAGGAGGGAGGGAGGGAGGGAAGGAGGGAGTCACAGGGAGAGAGAGAGGGAGAGAAAAGAGAGAAAGGAGAGAGAGGGAGAGAGAGGGAGAGAGAGGGAGGGAGACACAGGGACAGAGAGAGAGGGGGGAGAGAGAGGGGGAGAGAGGACAGGGGAAGGGCCGTCTTGCATACAGCTCTCCAGGGTTCAATCCCGGCTCCTCGCAGTCTCCCCAAACACTGCCAGGAGATATCCCTGAGAAATGTCAGATATGGCCCCAAAACTAGCAGAGCCAGAGAAGGTCCCAGGACCGTCTGAGACGTACCCCAGACAGGAGACATGGGGTCTTCAGAAGGAGCACCAGTACGTGGAGGGTCCCGGGAGGAAAATGGCGAAACCACATGAACGGTGTAGGCGAGACTCAGGGCCTGGCTCAGGAGATGCTCAGCGCCCACAGAGGCGAAGACACGGGCAGGCCCCTCCCTGATTTCAGGCATCGCCAGCGCTGGCTGGGTGGATCTTGCCCTTCAAGGCAGAGCAGAAGCTCTGAAGCGGCTGGAGTAAAGCCTGCGGGCCAGGACGAAATCCATCACACGAGAATGTTTCCACCTCCCCCTTCTACTTTCATTCTTTTCCCAGTTCTGCAAATATTTAACTCTGGGCCAAAGCGAAAACTCACAACTCTCTCCACAGGGCTCGGCGAGACAGAATCCTGGAAGGGCGAGGACGGAGCAATTCCGGATGGCACAGTGCGACTAGTACCGGGAAGCAAAAAGCTTCCCAGGAAACGCCACTGCCGGCTCCAAGTCACTGGAACAGAGGGAGGAGGTGCTTAACACACCCTCAGGGACCACCTTTCAGTGAAAGCACCTCAAAGGACTCCCTGAAGGTGCCAATTGCGTGTGCTTGGGCCCGAGGCATTTGCCTTGCACGCGGCTGACCTGGGTTCAATCCCCGGAGCTCCATATGGTCCCCTGAGGACCATAATTCCTACTGCAGTCGGGAGTAACCCCTGAGCATCGCCAGGTGTGACCCAAAAAAGAAAAAATAAAATACTGTCAGGGGGTGGGGGACAACTGATTTATGGACCTGGGAAATGTTCCACATAGACCCAAGTTAGTGCCGCGGCCGGGCAGGTTTCCCAGACTGGGCCACGTTTGTGCTGCACACAGGAGACAGGCGCAAACATGGCTGCACGGTGTCAGGACGGGACACGGGGCTTTTTTTTAAGCTTTTCTCATGGTTTTGGAACATGTTCTACAGCGCACGAAGGGTCGTTCTGTGAATCCCGTCTGGGGAGAGCCGTCACGGGCTCCAACACGGCCTGATGTCCGGGCTGGGCAGAACCGACAGGAGACCTGGGGAAGCTTCCCGTTTCCCGGCTGTGCTCTGGCGCGAGGGTTTTGCTGACTTGCTCTGCGCATGCTTCCAACCCTGGGCCTGCACAGCAGCTGTCCCTGAGGGCCAGCAACTGCGAAGGGCCAGCTGGAGGCATAAATTTAGACTGCCAGAAAGGAAAAAGAAATCCATCTTGGCTGTGGGCAGCGGGCGGGGAGGTGACGGTCACACCTGGGCTGAGGACGTCACGCCACGACCCAAAGCAGAGAGCAAAGACAATGTCACCGAGCGCTTCCCACGGGCGAGGGCCGCGCAACAGTTTCCCTACAGCTCCTGAGTCTGCAGGGAGCCCAGCGCGAGGGTCCCGAGCACAAGCCTGTGGCAGCCGGCCCGCAGGGAGAACAAGAAATCCTCCAAAGCTTTCCCCTCCTGAACTCTTCCCCAAGCCCCCAAGCCTGCAGGGTCAGGAAGGGCCCCTCTCCCACTAGGGGCTTCCGTGCTGAACAACCGTCTCCCTGTTGTGTGTGCAAAAGCATCGCAGAGGCATCGGCGGTGGGGCGTTCCTGGGAGGTGGACATGGGACGGCCTTTTCCACGAGACTCAACACCGGCTGAGTCTCCATGGGAGCCGGAACCTCAAGGGCTCAGGCATGGCCGACCAGACCTCTGAGATGCTTGGCGGGAGCACTCAGGCATCCCCCAGCTCTCCAGGGCTCCGGCTGCTCCACAGACACACACAGGGACACCAGCCCTGACAGACGACACTGCCCCAAACTCAGCTTCGCGGTGTGTTAGCTACGGCGCCACACCCGCTGCTGAGCGGGGCTGTTCCCACTCATGGCTCCCGGGGCTGCCCAGGGGTGCTCGGGGGACCATGCGGTGCGGGGGATGGAACCGGGGCCTCCTTCATGCACATCCGTGTCTGGGCCCATGTGCTCTCAGGAGCCGAGTCCGGAAGGTTCCATCCTCCACCATCCTGCCCTCCCAGCCTAATGCCCTCCCTGGCTTCTAGCAAACCCCTTCCTTGAGCCTTCTCCGTTTCTTAATCTTTGTATTTTCTGTTTAATTCCAGGTTTTATCTTCTTCAAAATAACCAAGGAGGGGGTCGGAGCGATAGCACAGCGGGGAGGGTGTTTGCCTTGCACGCAGCCGACCCGGGTTCAATCCCTGGCATCCCACATGGTCCCTGAGCACTGCCAGGAGTAATTCCTAAGTGAAGAGCCAGGAGTAACTCCTGAGTGTCACCGGTGTGACTCAAAAAGCAACAGATAGCTAGCTAGCTAGACAGATGATAGAGAGATGATAGAGATGAGAGATAGACAGACAGACAGACAGACAGACAGATAAAAATAAAAATAGCCAAGTAGGGATACCAGGAGTGGATGAGGCACCAACACTTACAAGAGCTGTTGGGATGTAGGTAAGTGCCCGCTCTGGGGAGGGGCAATGCCAGTCAGAGCTGTGGGCCCGGGTCATCGCCGCCCTGGGGGTGGCCTTGCCCCTCCACTGTCTAGACCTGGGGATTAAAGCTCAGATAGTTCGGAGGTCAAGGTGCTCGGTGAGCAGGGGCTACGCCAACCCGGGGCTGTATACACTCCCCGAGCACCGTTGGGTGTAGATCCTGAGCACTCAGGTGGCGCCACCTCACCCAAAAAACAAAACCTCTAGAATCTTCCATTCTAGACTCATCAGCAGCCTCAGGCTCAACGGCAACCAGTTTTCTCAGAGGGACCAAACTGAATAAAATCCCACAAACAGCCCAACGCTTTGCTAAGACCTAGACTGAGCGGTTGGAGACCCAGCACGGGGCTCAGGCGTCTGCCCGGCCCGGCCAAATCCCTCTTCGGTCCAGGCACCATCTGTGGGTATCTGAGCCCCACAGAGCAAACCCTAAGGTGCAGAGGCAGGAAAAGCCCTGAGCACCTGCAGGGTGTGGCTCCAAAGACCAAGCAAAACAAACAAAATAGACGTGGTTATGTGAAGAAAGTTGCTGAAAAGAACAAAAAAAAAAATTGTTTTCTGCTCCCTGCCACCAAAGAACTGACTTTATTCTCCATGGACCATGGGAAGGCCCATGAGCTTTGACGCACAACCGCTCATCCAATCTGCAGAGAAAATCTGACAGGCGCTCTCTGAAGTCACCTGCGATGATGCTCTGCGAGGAAGGTTTGATTTACAAGCCCCGTTTTGGGACAAGATCTACTGAAAACGCTGAAAGGAGTTGGTTTC
This sequence comes from Cryptotis parvus, assembly GCA_021461705.1. NCBI lineage: Eukaryota > Metazoa > Chordata > Mammalia > Eulipotyphla > Soricidae > Cryptotis > Cryptotis parvus. The sequence goes on along the minus strand of JAJIBD010006784.1, from coordinate 76,793 downwards.
TCAGACGGAGCTGGGGAGCTACATCTCCACCAGAGGGCGCTCCCCTCACTGGCAGCAAGAGCTTTCCCAGGGCGTCTCGCCGGAGAGTTCAGCACAAACTGTTGCCTTGTCTTCAGATAGGACCCTCTGTAATTAAAATAAAACATTTCTTTCACGAATATCAGCACTTTGCACTTATAAATTCACGTAACCTCACAGTTAATAATCCTCCTTTTCACACCAGGAGCAACAGAAACAAAATTCAGGAATTCAGCCTTCACCGAGCTAGCAACAGGCAGAGCCAGAATTTAAATTCCGAAGATCTGACTCCCCATTTCCACGGGCCTCAGCTCCAGAAAACACCAAATCCCAATTACAAGGTTTCCTCTGAGCTTATCAGTGGCTCCTGAGCGCAGCGCAGTTCTGCCGCGTGGAGAAGCTGCCCGCGAAAAGGTACGAACTGTACCATCTACTCAATTGTGAAAGACTGGCCATCAAGAGTACATACCACGGGAGTGCAGAGAGACAGTGCGGTGGGCAGGACACTTACCCTGCACAGGGCGGCCCGGGTCCATCCCAGCACCACACGGTCTCCCCAAGCACTACCAGGAGCGAGCACAGAGCCAGGAGTAAGCCCTGAGCACTGTCGGGTGCAGCCTCCAAACCAAAGAATCCACACGACAGGCAGCACTGGGACTCAAAGTCAAGTGCTCTGAGTAAATCACTTGGGTTTTTTGCTTTTTGGGTCACACCGGCGACATTCAGGGAGTTACTCCTGGCTCCACACTCAGGAATTACTCCTGGCGGTGCCTGGGGGACCATATGGGATGTCGGGATCGAACCCAGGTAGGCCGTGGTGCAAGGCAGACGCCCTCCCCGCTGTGCTGTCGCTCCAGCCCCGAGTCAATCACTTGTTACGAGAGCATGGAGTCTCCAAACGAAATGACCTGGCTGGGGAATCGCGTGGCCTTCCTGGGCTCTCTGCAGGCTACACAGCGGAGCCTGACCTCTGCTCTCTCCCCCCCCCCGCAACACGCTGGGCTGGAGAACACCTGGTCTCTGGGGCAGTCTCTAAGCCGGGCCCGAGCACACTACTCCGATGTGTTAGAACCAGAGAGCAGACGGACTGGATTCAGTCAGAGGCAAACCTGCTGCAGACCCTGAGATTCTCTTCTTTAACACGTTCTGACTCTGTGTGTGTGTGTGTGTGTGTGTGTGTGTGTGTGCCTGCTGGGGATGGACCCCATGTGTATAGTGTGTGTGTGTGTGTGTGTGTGTGTGCCTGCTGGGGATGGACCCCATGTGTATAGTGTGTGTGTGTATGTGTGTGTGTGTGTGCCAGCTGGGGATGGACCCCATGTGTATAGTGTGTGTGTGTGTGTGTGTGTGTGTGTGTGCCTGCTGGGGATGGACCCCATGTGTATAGTGTGTGTGTGTGTGCCTGCTGGGATGGACCCCATGTGTATAGTGTGTGTGTGTGTGTGTGTGTGTGTGCCTGCTGGGGATGGACCCCATGTGTATAGTGTGTGTGTGTGTGTGTGTGTGCCTGCTGGGGATGGACCCCATGTGTATAGTGTGTGTGTGTGCTGCTGGGTGGCCCTGTGTGTGTGTGTGTGTGTGTGTGTGTATGCCTGCTGGGGATGGACCCCATGTGTATAGTGTGTGTGTATGCCTGGGGGGATGGACCCCATGTATGTGTGTGTGTGTGTGTGTGTGTGTGCCTGCTGGGATGGACCCCATGTGTATAGTGTGTGTGTGTATGCCTGCTGGGATGGACCCCATGTGTATAGTGTGTATGTGTGTGTGTGTGTGCGCCTGCTGGGGATGGACCCCATGTGTATAGTGTGTGTGTGTGTGCCTGCTGGGGATGGACCCCATGTGTATGTGTGTGTGTGTGTGTGTGTCCTGCTGGAGATGGACCCCATGTGTATAGTGTGTGTGTATGCCTGCTGGGGATGGACCCCATGTGTATAGTGTGTGTGTGTGATGCCTGCGGGGATGGACCCCATTAGTGTGTGTGTGTGTGTGTGCCAGCTAGATGGACCCCATTGTATAGTGTGTGTGTGTGTGTGTTGCCTGCTGGGGTGGACCCCATGTGTATAGTGTGTGTGTGTGTGTGTTATGCCTGCTGGGGATGGACCCCATGTGTATAGTGTGTGTGTATGCCTGGTGGGGATGGACCCCATGTGTATAGTGTGTGTATAGTGTGTGTGTATGCCTGGGGGGATGGACCCCATGTGTATAGTGTGTGTGTGTGTGTGTGTGTGTGTGTGTGCCTGCGGGGTGGCCCCCAAGTGTGTGTGTGGTGGTGGGGTGGCCCCATGTGTGTGTGTGTGTGTGTGTGTGTGTGTGTGCCTGCTGGGGTGGCCCCAGTGTGTGTGTGCCTGTGGGGGGACCCCAGTATAGGTGTGTGTGTGTGTGTGTGTGTGTGCCTGCTGGGGGCCATGCTAGTGTGTGTGTGGCGTGGTGGGGTAGACCCCATGTGTTAGTGTGTGTGTGTGTGTGTGTGTATGCATGCTGGGATGGACCCCATGTGTATAGTCTGTGTGTGTGTGTGCGCCTGCTGGATGGACCCCATGTGTATAGTGTGTGTGTGTGCCTGGTGGGGTGGACCCCATGTGTTGTGTGTGTGTGTGTGTGTGTGCGTGCCTGGGGGGATGGACCCCATGTGTATAGTGTGTCTGTGTTGGTATGGGGGTATAGCCCTGTGTGTGTGTGTGTGTGTGTGTGTGCTGGTGTGGGGAATGGAGCTCTGTGTGTTGTGTGTGTTGGTATGGGGGTGTAGCCCTCTGTGTGTGTGTGTGTGTGTGTGTGCGTGGGGGGGAGGCGGCGGGCGTGTGTTGTGTTGGCAGTAGAACCTGGGGTCTCTCTCGCTCCTGCAAGGCCAGTGCTCCAATGCTGACCCACCCCCTGGCCCCTGGTGAAGGCTTTTGTCATTTCATCTTTCTACTTCCTACCTGTTGCACAATTTTTTTAAACAAAGAAAAGTACATACAACCATGAATGAGGATATTCACACCGGTGTGTGTTTCTAGCAACGCCCTAGAAACCCCGGAATCGCCCTCAGAGGCCGACTAGTCAGTTAAACTAATTATAGCCTCGCAGCACACGGGGCTCTTAGGCGGTGTTTGCAGACTGAGGCAGCTCCACGTTGACGATGCCACCAGGAGCAGAAAAGGCAAGCAGAGAATAACACTCTCAGGCGGGACACGCAGCTCAGGAATCTGCCCTGTCCGCAGTGGAGCCGCTGAGAGCCGGCACCACAAAGGTCTCCTGAGCACCAACGAGGGGTCACTCCTGAGCACAGAGCCAGGACTAGGCCCTAAGCACCACTGTGTGTTTCCAACCCCCACTCCCAAAAAAGGTGTCCAGTATACACACACACACACACACACACACACACACACACACACACACACACACACTCTTCCAGAAAGCCAGGCAGTTACTGGAATGAGGAAACAGAGGACGGCTTTAATTTCTGTTTGTTTCCCAGAGAACTGCACTTGGCAGTGCTGGGCGCCCGCACTGGATAGTGCTCAGGGCACTGTGCCCAGGCAGTGCCAGGGTCAAACCCAGGGCCTCCTGCATGTGAATTCTGGCCGCTCCATCACTCTGGCCGCACACTGGGAGCAGGGCTCACTCTAAGTCAGGGACCAGGCTCGGTGGGGAGCACCTGGGGGGCGTCTGGCCCAGCCCTACACAGTTGGCTGTTTCATACCTGCCTTCGCACACACAGCTTTGAGGCTGTCTAATAAACTGAGCGGCGGGGAGCCCAGGAACGAGCTGCCGGAGGACACCAGAACGGAGCTCTGTCCAGATTCAGGCGCCAGGGGCAGCTGTGCGTGTCTCCACAGGAAGCCCGGTACCAGTTCCCTGATCTGCCCTTTAGATAAGGGAAATGTGGCTCCCGGGGGTGGAGATGGTGAAAGGCACCTTCCTGGGGAGACACAGCCCACAGCCACAGGAGTTCAAATGGTCCTGGGAGCCAGCAGTTAGGACCTAGGGAAGGCGCTGGCCTTGTACACGACGACTCACATGGCCCCTGAGCCCCACCATGACTGATCCCTGAACTGCCCAGAGGCAGGAATGAACCCAGAGCACTGGTACGTGTCCCCTCAAAAAAGAGTATAAAGTATTAATTTAAATAAAAAAATTGGGGACCAGAGCGATAGCACTGTGGGTAGGGCGTTTGCCTTTCACTCGGCCAGCCAGGGTTCAATCCCTGGCATCCCATATGGTCCCCCGAGCACTGCCAGGAGTAATTCCTGAGAGCAGAGCCAGGAGAAACCTCTGAGCATTGGCAAGCATGACCCCCAACCCCCTCAAAAAAAGCCAAGAAAAACGGTGGCTCCAGACCTCCTGGAAGGAGCGTATTTACTTAATCTAGCTGAGTTCCATCTCTGGCTGAGCCCGTGGAGCTGGGAAATGGGCTCCTCCTTGGGAAGCTCTGTGAGGGCTTAGTGATACAGCTCCCATGGGACAGGGCGGTGCACAGAGGGCTGGAGTGCAGGTTCGGCACGAGAAGGCCCGTTCAATCCCTGGCACCGCCTGGTCTCAGCAACGCCGCCAGTGTGGTCCACAATTTAAAAGGAGAGGGGAGGGACCGGAGCAACAGCACAGGGGTAGGGCGTTTGCCTTAAACGCGCCGGCTGACCCAGGTTCAATCCCTGGCATCCCATATGGTCCCCCACGCAGTGCCAGGAGTAACAACCCTGAGCATTGCTGGGTGTGACCCAAAAAGCAAAAAATAAATAAAAAGGAGCAAGGAGGCGGATTTCAAAGCCCCTTGCACTGATGGGGACGGAGCCAGGAAAGGGACGCGGAGAGCAGGGTGACAGCCCCGGCGTTTCTCAGACACCAAAGCCAGAGGAAAGAGCCCGTGGCCAGGTGGAACACTTGCCAAGGAACGCAGTCGAGGCTGGAGAGAGGCACAGCGGGGGACGTGCTCGCCCGGTCCCCAACCACAGCGCCCCCAGCACCACCTGGGAACCCAGGCTGCAGTGGCCCACGTTGGGGACACGAAGGCCAGGAAAGAAGGCCCAGGACACAGAAGCAACACGGCGCAGAGGGAGGGACGTCGCGCCGGGCCGGGCGCGGGCTCACCCAGGTTGGGCTGCGACACAGCCATGGCCCTCGGCGCCGCTGGGCTGGAAGCAGCCGGATGGAGGCTCATGTGACTCAGGGGCTGATTCATCGTCTTCCTGGGGTCTTGCCAGGTGGTGATTTTTTCTATGTGACTAGAAGAGAAACAAAGATGGCTTTAATTGTCACATTGCTGTGCCACCCTCATAATAGCCACCAGCTCTCCAGGGCTGGACTCCCCCAGGATGTGGCTCCATCGTGGCTGCCACCCCAAGGCCACTCTCCAGCCAAAGTCAAGCTTACCCACGCGGGACTGGGTCACGCGGGGTCGAGGGGATGGGGGGGAGGCAAGGGGGACCCCGGGAAGACGGGCCGCACTTCAGCTGACCCCACAGGTAGGCGGACTCCCAGCTCTATGCTGGAGGGATGCTTCTAGCAGTGCTCAGGGGACCACGCAGTGCCACGGACTGAGCCAGGGTCGGCCACAGGGAAAGCAAAAACCTTATTCCCCTGTGTTATTGTCTGGCCCAAGTGCCAGCTTCTGATTGGGGCCACCCCTGGCTGTGCCTGGAGCTTACTCCTGGCTCTGTGCTCAGATATCACTCCTGGGGTGGGGGTGGGGGGTTCAGGGGACCATATAGGGCCACATTTTGCTGGGAGTCAAAATATTCAGGTCAGGGGCTGGAAAGATAGTACAACAGGGAGGGTGCTGGCCTGGCACGCGGCTGACTCGGGTTCAATCCCCGACATCCCGCACGGTCCCCCAGGCACCGCCACCCCTGAGCCTGGTCGGGGTGCCCCAAAAAGCAAACAGGTCAGCCTATACGTTCAGGTCCGCCATATGCAAGCTAAGCCCTTCAGCCCATCTGTCTAGTGCAGACTCAGGAGAGAGATGTAGAGATAAGCAGGATTCTGAGGGAGAGGAAGGACTGTGATTCAGACCCCAGCACTGAACAGCCGGGGGGAAGAGCCGGGCCCGCCTCTGCCTCCTTTTCCGTCCAAATCACATCACAACTTCCTTCCTGCTACCCTTTATAAAGTCTACCTTTGTTAGAGTTTATTGCTTTTTCCTTTTCAAGACCAGTATGTTCACGATGCCACAAAAAATAACTCTGGGCTGGTAAAAAGCATGATGGGGGAGAGGAAGGGGAGAAGTGCTGAGGGGGCCAGGCAGCTCGGGGCGGCTGGATGAGTGTGTAAGGAGGGCAGGGCCCGGTGTCGCCGGGCAGGGGGCGTGCTGGGGGGGTGGCGAGGCTGGTACACACACACTCAACTCCAGATACTGCCATCAGCCCATGAGTGACAATAAAGTCGAATTGCAAAAGGAAAGAGATGAAATAAAGTGAACTCTGGGGCCGGAGCGACAGCACAGCAGGAAGTGCATGAGCCTTGCACGAGGCCGGCCCGGGTTCGATCCCGCATCCCATATGGTCCCTGAGCACCACCAGGAGGAATTCCTGAGTGCAGAGCCAGGAGTAACCCCTGAGCATTGCCGGTGTGGCCCAAAAAGCAAAAATAAACCAATAAATAATGAATGATTTCTCTGCTAATCCCTCAGGCCTCTGTAGGTATCAGAGATTACTCCGATCCATCAAAGGCGATTAGCTTTGATGACAGAAACTGTTACAAGGGGCCAGAGTGATAGTACTGGGGGAAGGTGTTTGCCTTGCGCAGCTGACCAGGAGCAATCCCTGGCATCCCATATGGTCCCTGAGCACTGCCAGGCGTAATCCCTAAGCACAGAGCCAGGTTAACCCCTGAGCGTCACTGGGTGTAGTGCCCAGACAGAAGAAATAACTTACAGGCCTGGCCAGTAGGTCAATCCCTCCCATTGCCCAGTTCGAGGGAGGTTTTCAAAGCCACAGGAAGAGTGGCAAGGCTGCTCCGGGCACAAGGCGCCCAGCATGGAATTACCAGTCGCCCTCGTCCTGCCTTTTCTGAGGAAACTGGGCCAACACACCCTGAGTCAGAACCACCCTAAGGCACCTGGCCCCTCAGCTACTTCTCCCTTCACATTTTCCTAATGCCCCTGTAGAAATGTTAACATCCTGACTGGATGTTACAGACACCCACCGCCTTGAATCTTCCAAGCGTTATTTATGTTGATATTTTAATAGTTAATATAATTTTAATTTTATTTAATATTTAATTTCAACTGGGATGAACCCAGAGCCATGGCACAGCCTGGCAAGCTACCCATGGTGTATTCAATATGCCAAAAACAGTAACAATAATGAACCTCATTCCCAACGTATGGAGATGTTACTGGCACCCGCTTGAGCAAATCAACGAACAGGAAGACAAGTGACAAGTGATGTAATTTCAATCTATTTATATAAATCCTATTAATATTTATTAATCATTTTGGTTATTAGTTTAATGATTAAGTATTGCAATTATTTATTGTGATTATTTATTTGGCACGTGATAGGGTCAAATGGAAACATTACTGGCGCCTGCTAGAGCAAATCGACGAATAACAGGATGTCAAGTGATCCAGTGACCAATTATTTATTATTTTTAATTATTAAATATATATTTATATTTTCTTGCTTTTTGGGTCACACACCCGATGCTCAGGGGTTACTCCTGGTTCTGCATTCAGGAATTACTCCTGGTGGTACTCGGGGACCATATGGGATGCGGCGATTGAACCCGGGTTGACCGCATGCAAAGCAAATGCCTTATTTGCTGTACTATTGCCCTGGTCCCTAAAATATTGATTAATATTAATAATTAATAATGATTAAATCCATGATGAATGGGAAGACAGTGATACAGTGATTAATAATTAAAATGACTTCATATTATTTCAACATTTTCAAAATTTATTTATTTTGAAATTCAAAACTAAAGAGTTTCATCAGGGGTGAGCAGGGCTCCTCCAGAGGGGAGAACCCACAGTCTGTACCCCGGAGGAAGGCCGGAGAGACGAGCGACACGTCACACGCTGGAGTGTGGCAACTCAGGAAGGGCTTCGTGGGACGAGCGGCACTTGGGGACAGGACAGGATATGACACAGCTATGGGGGCAGCCCAGCCCGACTCCCCCCCCACCCACAGCCCCCCCAGGGTCACGGGATACAAACTTGGAGGCCCTCAATTTTGGGGTGGCCCAGGGCGGCCCTGGGGTCCTCAGGTCCTTGCACTGAACCACCACGCCAGTTGGAGCGCCAGCAGCGGGGCCCCAGGACCTCACGAGCACTGCTTAGGAGACCCCGACCCACATAAATTTCATTTTGAAAAATGGTGGGACCATAAGAGTATGGGGGCCAGAGGGTAGGTAAGACAGAGAAGGGACCAGCCTGACAATAACAGCTGAAATGGTCAAATGGTCACGCTAGACAGAACTGAGTATTGAAACAGGTCAAGGGACGTTCAGGATAACCCTTCAGTGTCTGTATTACAAACCACAGAGAGAGAGAGAGAGAGAGAGAGAGAGAGAGAGAGGGAGGGATGGAGGGAGGGATGAGAGAGAGGAGAGAGGGAGAGGGAGAGGAGAGAGAGAGAGAGAAAGAGAGAGAGAGGGAGAGGGAGAGAGAGAGAGAGAGATGTGCACTGGTGGAGGGACGGGGCTAGAGCACTGTATGACTGAAAGCCGATCATGGGCAGCTTTGTAATGGTCTATCACATGGTGATTTTACTTAAAATTCATAAAAACGGTGCTGGGGGGAGAGAAAGGGAGCTCAAAGGGCGGATGTGTGTGAGGGAAGCCGGTCGGAACCCTGTGAGGTCCCGTGAGCACTGCTAGAAGTGAGCCAGAGAGCAAGGCTGGGGCAGTCTCCGAGCACTGCAGGCGGGCCCAACCTCCCCCACCTCCACCCCCCCCATAAGCAGCCCTAAAAAAGGGGGCTTCATTCCAGGGGGGGGGAGCTCCCGGCAACCTTCCTGAGTCCACAGTGAACAACCCTGTGGGTGCCGGAGGACGGCGGCACTCCAGAGCGCCACAGAGGAAATGGAGGAAGCTCATGTTGGTGACGCTCGGCTGAGCCAGGGCACCTGGGCGGCAGGCGCGTGTGTGGGCAGTGGAGGGACTGCAGGGCACTCAGAGCCCGCAGCCAACGGCCAGCCGGGAAGGTGATTCTGCCTGTGGACCCGCGGGGTCCGGAGCCAAGCCTGGGCGAGCCACAGAAATTCCTTCCACTTGGGGACGGAAGCCGAGTTTTCCTCTCCCTCCTGAGCTCCTAACCCCTGACCCATCAGCTGAGAGCCCTGCAAGGCCCGACGCTGTCCTCGCCCTCCCCAGCCTGAACCCTGCTGAGCGCCGAAAGTGAGGACAGAGAAACGTCCCCGCCCGCCCACTCCTGGACCTTTGCTGGGCCCAGCAAGTGCAACTTTCCCGGGCTCCCCACTCCCCTTCCACCTCCCACAGGCCTGTGCCCCCCACGTCCCGCTGCACCAAGGCCCCAGCGCCCCGCGAGGTCCCCATCCCTCCGAACAGGGTTTGGCTCCCAGGGAAGTTCATGAGAAGAGTTCACCGGGGTCCCGACTAGGCTTTCTCCAGCCAGCGTGGGGACAAAGGCGGCCCCTCACCCTCACGTCGCCATCCGGGCCGCAGGGCGCTGCCCGGTTCAGGGAGGCAGCTGGCTCGGGGGCTACACCAAGGGGCTCACAGCACTGATCCCGGCCTGAGGCCTGCGGCCACAGCTACCTTTCTCCCAGGGTGGAATTCAGGCCCCCACGTTCCCGCCCACCCCCTTTCTGCAGAATCATCCCCGCTTCCTCTCTGGCTCATGACTCATTTCCCTTCTCGGTTGCTCCCAGGGTCCCCACTGTCTACCGGGACCCAGGGCTGAGCTCCACTAATCCTCCACGCCCCATGGCTCCCACCCGCCAGATTCCCTGGGTCCTCTCTGAGCTCCCTTTGCAGGACAGTGCGGGTGCTGAGCCCGGGGCCCCCTGAGAGTCCACCTTGAAAGCAGTGACTGCCATTCCCAGAGCACAGAAGGAGGGAAAAAGATACCCGAGTATTTGTGGGGCCACAGTCTCGCGGTGGGGTCTGGCTTGTTTCTTAGCTGAAGGTCTGGGTTGTTTTCTGGCTTGTACCATGACTCCACGTTGTTTTCAGAACCAAAAAAGAAGCACAAACACTTGGAAGGGACAAAAGGCAAGAAGGACAGAGGGTGCCTGAGGGGCAGGTGCTGGGGTGCTCAGAAATGACGGGAGACCCCAAGGCGGCCGCTACCTGCGACCCACAGACAGGAAGTGGAATATAAACCAGGGGGCCTGTTTATAAGGAAAACAAATGTAGCTCCTGAGGGCAGAGAAAGTACTTCTGGGCACTAGAAAACACATTTATAGGGGCCAGAGAGGCCAACCCAGGTTTGATCCCCCATCAAGGGTCCTAAAGCACCACCAGGAGTAATTCCTGAGCGCAGGGTCAGGAGCAACCCCCTGAGCATCGCCGGTGTGACCCAAAAAAAAAATGTGTGTGTGTGTGTGTGTGTGTGTGTTCCCACTGTACTTAAAAAAACAAAGTCTTGAAGGATTTCATCAAGTGTGTTAGAAGGAAGGGTGCTTTCCCCCCCTGTGGAGACACCTGACCTCCTCACCGCTGCCAGAACAATACCTCACTTCCAACCACAGCTTCTAGAACTTTCCAAGACACACACATTTGCCAAGGGGCACAAAAGCTTGAAGTTCAGTCTCCCGGGACACAAGCCCCACCCTTCTCCCACCCGACTCCTCCCCCCAACCCTACCCTCATAATATTCAAGGACTCGGGGCCCCTGGCTCGCCCGGCTGGAAGGATGAAGCACCACTGGGCACGTCCCAGAGCAAAAGGGACTCAACTGTCCGCCAGCCAGAGCCCACCGGTGTACTTAAGGGTCATTGCCTCTTCCCCGGCCTGCCCTACGGTCCCCTTTTAACACAGGGTTAAAAAGCAACACACACACACACACACACACACACACACACACACACACACACACACACACCACCCCCTCACAGGCTAGGAGGGTGAGCTGGTCCTTTTTGGGGGGACCCTCTGTCCACCAGTCACTCAGCCCCTTCAGACAGGCGCCCTGTTCCTCCCGGACCCCCTTCCTGCTGGGGCGCAGTCAAGGCTGGCTAGCCACACTCATCCAAGTTCAAGGGCTGTGCCCCTCCCCTGCCCACGTGTGGGGTGCTCTGAGGGAGCCTGGCCATAAGAAACCCATGGAAATGGAACCCCTGGAGAGCCACGGGACCAAGAAAGACAGAAAGACACTATCTGGGCTACAACAGAGGGAACCGGACCCAGAGGCCGGTTTCTGGGCTCTGAGCTGCGCCACCCGCTGATTTCCATGGGCGAAGCTTCTCCTCCTCCGCCCACCTGAATCTTTAAGAACCCCAGCCTGGAGTGAGACTTGAGTCGGGGTCTGAGACCCCCCTCAGACAAAATACCAGGGAGCCTCCAACCGACTGACTGATTTGGTTTAGGGGCCACCGCCAGCAGTGAAGGGCTAGACCCCAGCTCTGCCCCTGCGGGTGGGGATGGAAGGTGAGGGTGGTTCCGGCGGCAGTGCTGGGGACAGAACCCGAGCACGTGCCAAGCCTATGCCCGAGAAGCTGCCCCTGCCGACTCTTCACAGCTGAGGCTCTTAAACCGTCCACTTGGCGTGTTGCCTGCACCCCCTGCCCCTCCTCGGTCCTGACCTTGACCCCTCCTTTTGTGGGGTGGGTACTGATCGTTCTCTTCCAGTGCCATAAACGCTACTCTGAAGACAGGGTGGGCAAAGGGAAGTGTGCCGATGCAGTAGGCAGAACACCCGCAACTCCCTCCTTGTCATACGCACACGCCTGAGTTAAGCAAACGGTCTTGTTATTCCAAATAGACACCAAGGGGTCAGCGAGATACCTGAAAAGGCTGAACGCTGGCCATGCACGGAGGCCTGGGTTGGTGCCCTCTCCACATGGCCCCCAAGCAGCACTGGGAGATGCCCCATCCCACTACGAAAATAAAATAAAACCAAACATGACAAATCTTTGACCTTAAGTCAAGTGAGGACCCTCCCCTGAAGCTCCTTCCCAAACGCGCCTGGATGAGACCCCGCTCACGCCTGTTGTCCAGAGAAGGCCTCCAGCACCAAACATGGAAACGGAATCCCATCTGGACGAGCTGCAGATTCCTAGATGGGGCTCGCCGCGTACCTCTGACCCCTGCCGGCACACTAGGACTGTGCCAACTCCTAATCCCACGCCAGATGGCACCGAGGCACCGTGACTCGAAACACAGCCCCACCACCCCCCACCCAGAGGAACATGCAGTCGGGCAGGAGCATGACTCTGCGGCTGTATTCAGGGCTCGGTGCTGCCTGGCGGACATTCAATCCATCAGCCATGCGATGACACCCTCAGTCACTGGCCGCTCCTGGAGAGACATTCACCATCAGATCCTGGCTTCGCCCACACTGAGCACCAGTGGTAGGTCTTGATCAAGACGGCCAAGACGGCAGCTAAACGCCGTGGCCCACCGTGGCCAGGGACCCACACTGTCTCCAGAACATTTCTCTCCTACCGCCCAACACCAGCACGGAGAGTGGGCCAGTGGTGCTCCAATCTCTCCTTGTCTCCGCTTACAACCAGCCCGAGAGACCCCTAGGCTGACTAGGTACAAACTCTCTGGGGAATGAAGAAATAACCATCGAATATTCTGACTGGCCACTCTCACCTCTATTTACGGCTGATTCTTTGCTCCAAAACAGCTTTCAGAATGCTAGAACTGGATCCAATTTCTTTTCTCTTCTGCTCAGATCCTAAACAGGGTGCTCTCCTCCCAAAGCATTCGCATAAAAGACACGAGGAGCGATAGTCCAACGCTGAGGCATTTGCCTTGCTCACGACCCACCCGGTGCGACCCCCAGCATCCCATATGGAATCTAGAGCATTGCCAGAAGTAATTCCTGAGTGCAGAGCCAGGAGGAAGCCCTGCGCATGGCCGGGTATGACCCAAAAAAGTTAGAGAGAGAGAGAATAGACAGACAGACAGACAGACAGACAGACAGACTGGACTGGACTGGACTGGACTGGACTGGACTGGACTGGACTGGACTGGACTGGACTGGACTGGACTGGACTGGACGGATGGATAGATAGATAGATAGATAGATAGATAGATAGATAGATAGATAGATAGATAGATAGATAGATAGATAGAGATAGAGAGAGATACATACATACATACATACATACATACATACATACATACATACAATAAAAGACACACCAAGTTTGTAAAAGTGAATCCAAGAAATAAACACAGCGGACTCCTCTGGCAGAACTTCCCGTCATTCTTTGATTACAGTCCCCAGCCAGACAGTAAAGGTGACTCTCCCCAACAAAGAAAGCAAGTGGACTGAGAAAACCCAGCCTTCACTAAAACCACAAAGAATTTACAGTGAAAAGGTTCTGGTCAGATTCACTCCAAGCAGGGCTCATCAAATGATAGCTGCCATCTACAACTCGGGAACAGGACCTCACGTAGAAACAGGGGAAATTGTGGTTGTTGCTGTTTTTAAGATCCTCTCATCAAAGATGATGGGTGACCAGAAGCTCCATTTGGGGGGCCGGCTTCCGCCGCTCCCATTCTCATGCCATTCCAAAGCATGTCAGCGTTCTCTGGAATTCTGAATGAATGGCAGGGATTGTATTTTTAAGGACGAGGCTCTAATGCTCCACTTCCACCAGCCACATGCCAAGAAGCCTCCACCGGTTTAAATTAGCAGCCGTGGGTCCGGCACAGCCGTGGGGCTCGCTCTGACACTTCCGCCCCGCCAGCTGTACCCATCGATCTGCTGGCGTCCACCTCCCACGTCTCTGCAGACTCATCCGTGCACTGGCTCCCGGGCTGAGTCAGCCAGGGGGAGTTCCCACAACACCCATTCACCAGAACCTTCTCCCCGAGCGGGAATGATTGGTACCCCACCAACGTGCCACTTGTGGGGGCAGGGAAATCCAAGCAAAACAGTGAGAAGAGGTGAGTCGTGAGGGGTGACTCAGGAAGCCCACCGCAGTGGGGAAGCCCTGGGGTAGTTCAATGCGCCCCAGCACTCAACACAGGCATGGATGGCTCTGCCTCATCACTCCAGTCTCCAGAAAAGCAAGAGAGAAAGGAGAGGGACGAGGCTCCGTGGCAGGGAGCGGGCTAGGAGAAAGGGAGGAGATGAAGGCACTTTAGAAGGCTTCACTTATCTCTTCCTATGTCAGGACCCACAAGTCTTTTAAAATATTTTCATCTTGGGGGCCTGAGCGATAGCACAGCGAGTAGGGCATTTGCCTCACAAGCGGCCGACCTGGGTTCGATTCCCCGGCATCCCATATGGTCCCCCCGAGTGCCGCCGGAAGTAAATCCTGAGTGTAGAGCCACCTGAGCATTGCCTGGTGTGACCCAAAAAGCAAATATATATATATATTCATCTTGGGGTCAGAGAGATAGCACAGCACGAAGGGTGTTTGCCTTGCACACAGCCAACCGGGATTCGATGCCCGACATCCCATATGGTCCCTGGGAGCACTGCCAGGAGTAATTCCTAAGTGCAGAGCCAGGAGTAACCCCCTGAGCATTGCAGGGTGTGGTCCCAAAAGCAAAATAATAATATTAATAACAATAATGATAATAATTATGATTATGATAATGATAATAAAAGTCTTTTAAATTTTTTCTGAGAGATAGTACAGGAAAAAAGTCGCCTGCATTGCACGTGGCTGACCAGAGCTGATGTCTGGCAACACAAAAGCACTTCCAGGAGTGGGCCCTGAACACTGCCAGGTGTGATCCAAAAACTAGACACACACACACACACACACACACAACTATATGTATATGTGTAAAATGTATATGCCTGTTTTCCCCTTTCTTTGTATTGACTTCTCATGCTGAACTTGAGCGGGGGAAGCGTTTACTACCGTCTTTGTACTTCCTGACATCACGTCAGCTACGTCCTTGCTAAATATCTCATTGCTGGGCCAGAGTGACAGCAGCTTGCACACAGCCTACCTGGGTTCAATCCCGGCATCCCATGTGTCCCCCGAGCACTGTCAGGAGTAATTCCTGAGTGCAGAGCCAGGAGCAACCCCTGAACATCGCCGGTGTGACCCACAGACCAGAAAAGAAAATAAATCATTTCTCTCCATTTCACAAACAAAAGCACGGGAAGGGGATGAAGAAACGTGGGGGAAACGGTGGCGACAGGAAGGGCAGGCAGCCCAGGCACTCGAGCAGCTGCCCAAGCACAAGGCCTGAGTTCCAGCCCCCGCACAGGTGCATCACCAGGGCTGGCCCTACTGGCTCTGACTAGTCCAACCAGCAGCCGAATCCGTACTACTGAACCCTCCAATTCACCAAGCACTGAAGATCCCTCACCCAAAAAAAGACTTTTTAAAGAGAGAAAGGGTGAGTTCCAGGGTAAGCAACAGGAAGTAGGAACAAGCCTTCCCAAGGCACCGCACAGGCATCGGCATGGCGAGAGCTGCTTTAGGAACTGGCTCCTCAGCTCAGCGAACATGGTGGCACGGCATGCAATGACCACCGAGAAGGCCTGCACTGGCCCATCCTAAGCCAGACAGCTGCCCAGGCTGGGGCGCCCGTCCAGCTAAGGCCGACAGCCCCTCTCCAAGCGGGACCTGGTCCTATCTGTCAGGGACCGAGGGAGGGACGCTGCTGGCCCAGTCTCTGGCGGACGCGCCTGGCTTGACCAGGCAGGAATTTAGCTCCTGGCTGCTGCTGTCTGGGCGTCCCGGGGATGAATTCAGGAAAGGGGCCGAGTGGGAGTCCGGGCAGGCGGCAAGAAACAGTGAGGGCGTCTGGAGAGAGGAAGGTTAGGTGAGCACAGAACTGTTTTCTGGGATTTGTTTGGCTTTTTGGGGGTCACACCTGGCAGTGCTCAGGGGTTCCTCCTGGCTCTGCACTCAGAAATTATACTCCGACAGTGCTCAGGGGTCCATATGGGATGCTGGGGACCGACAAACCTGGGTTGGCTTCGTGCAAGGCAAACACCCTCCCAGCTGTGCTATCGCTCCGGCCCCAGAACTGTTTTCTGCTGTTACTGTAGCCGAACTAGAACCTAACCATCTCCCTAGCTGCCTGCACACACACATACGCGTGCTCACACACGCACACGCACACACCCTGTGTCGCGCGCGCTCACGTCTCCGCGAAGCCGCTCTCATTACACCACCCACTGGTTTTGAAGCTTTGGATTTTGTCTGGAGCCACCGAGCAAAGCTAAAGGCTGAGATTTTCTGAAGTGTTTTTCCAGGCTCTCGGGCCCCCCACACGTGTTCCTACATGCTGTTTTCTCAGCTGCTCTTTAAAGGGATACGGTGCCTGCTCCGCACACACCGGATCTGGGGAAACGGGCTGCTTCCCCTGCTCCTCGGGGCCAAGGGGCGTGAGTGTCACTTTCCCAGAAACAGCCTTCCCTGGACCCGAAAGCCAGTGAGGAACAGGGCGCTGCCTCGAGACGTGGTGCCCCAGGCTCGATCCCTGGGGCCACACATGCTTCCCTGAGCACCACCGGAGTGATCCCTCCAGCAGGGAGGACACTTGCCTTGCACGCAACCCACCTGGGTCTGATCTCTGGCATCCCATATGGTCCCCTGAGCCCTCCAGGGAGTGACTCCTGAGCTCAGAGGCACAAAGTAAGCTCTTGAGCTCAGAGGCACCAGTAAGCTCCTGAAAACTATCAGGTGTGACCCAAAACCAAACAGACAAAAGAGAAGCTGAACACAGAGCCAGTAATAAACCCCGAGCAACACCAGAAGTAATTCCTGAGAGCCAGGAGTAAACCCTGAGCACTGCCGGCTGGGACCCAAAAAGCCAAAAAACAAAAGTCCCCCAAAAAAACTGAACAGGTGGCGGAGCAATAGCACAGCAAGCACCGTACTCAGGGGACCGTATGGGATGTTGGGGATAGAACATGGGTCAGCCGCATGCAAGGTGAGCGCCCTCCCCGCTGTCCTATCGCTCCAGCCCTCTGCTCAGTTTTGGTGGGCCCTAGAGAGATAATTCCCGGCTGTGCTCAGGGGTCTCTCCGAGAGCTGCTGGAGGTGAGGGACCACGAGGTGCCAGGAAAGGGCTCAGCGCCCCATACACCAAGCAAGCACTCAATCTTTCCTTGTGCTGTTCTCATTTATTGTGGTTGTGTTGCTCTCTAGCCACTCTGGACGTGGCCTGCAGTGGGGTCAGGCTGACGTGGTGCCCCCAGATCAGAGCCTGGACGAGGGTTGGCGGTGATTTTTCAAGACCCTCCTCACAAGAGCTAACTAGGAGGTGTCTGTGCTCAGGGATCACTTCTGACAAGGTTCGGGGTGCCAGGGATAAACCCAGGTCCCCCACAGGCAAAGCAGGTGCTCGCTCACTGATCTCTCCTCTCTCTGGCCAAAGAGAAGTGAACTTGAGTCTCACTGGAAGGGCAAGAGAAAGAGAGCGGGACTAATTTAAAAACTAAACCATCGACCAGATCGCGACGCCGCTACACGTACTGTCCCGACCCTCCGGCACAACAGGGCAGGGACGCCGACCCTAAGATCTGATCACACAGGAAGGGGCCAGGCGGACACGTTCCTGCATTTCTGGCACTGCCAGCGGCAACCCCTGGGATGTAAAGGGCATCAGGCGCTGAGGCCAGCGCAGCAGACACTGACGGCTACCAGCTCCGCCTGTGTCACCATGGACAAATGCTCATACTGCAGCGCGGACCCACAGCCATCGCCTCTCACCGGCAGACCGAGCAGTGAGTGCATGCAGGCATTATTCACATCTTTCTTCATTGTCTAGAATAAACCTTTTCCCCTTCTGCTGGGTTTGGGGCCGCAGCCAGTAAGTGGCCAGGCCTGACTCCTGGCTCTGGGCTCCAGGAGCCACAGATGGTTCCTTGCCGCCATGCAAGACAGGAGGTTTCTTACGGGCTCTACAACCTCTCCAGGCCAAAACAAACATTAGTTTTAAATCAGAAATGAAAGAAAATAAGAAAAGCTATCCTGAATCCCCACCTCCCCCCATGAACCCACTTCCTGCTTAAATTTGAAAAAATAAAACAACAACAAACATCCCACATTCCACCTCGGAACCTACTAATTACAGCCTGTGAGAAGAAAATTCCACAGCTCGAGTGCTGGGTGCGAGACTTGTCCACCCCTCTGGCAGTGAGTGGGAAGAGGCGCCAAGATGACTCTGCAGGACGGACCCCCAGGAGGCGGGGGCAAAACGGATCAAGAGGATCAAGGGAAATTCTGTAATTAAGCAATATTTGATGACTGCTTCTGGGGCAGCGGCTGGGAAAGAGGGAGAGAGGGAGGGGCGGTGGCGGAGACTCCCTCGCCCCCATCCAGACACCCTGCACGGCCCCTCCCCACTCACCCACCCCGGAGCCGCAAAGATCCGAGGCAGCTCCTTTTGCTGGTTCTCGGGAAAGAGAATGAGGGAGTGACCCCACTCAAAGTGTCTGTGATCTTTGCTTCCTGCCTGCCCTTTTTCTTGGTTGCTAACGGGAGAAACTTTCCCTCCCGCACACCCAAACACACACACACACACACACACCAAACACACACACACAGACTCACACACAACAGATGTTCACACACAGAGACTCACGCAAGCACAGATGCTCACACGCAGACTCACGCATGCACAGATGCATGCACGCACAGAAGCATGTATGCACACAGACGCACGCACACGCACACACACATGCACGCACGCACACACAGATGCACACATGCACGCACGCAGACACATGCATACACATACAGACACACACATGCATAGACGCACGCACAAACACACACGCACACACAGACACGCACAGACACACACACGCACACACAGACACACACATGCATAGACGTGCGCACACAGACTGCCACCAGGCAGCCGCACTGTTCGCCTCCAGACACCTCACAGCCAACATCTATTCCCCCAAACGATGGTTTAAATTTAGAGTTGATGGACAGGACCCTTCGCCCACGTGCCCTTCACATCCTGTCCCCGGCCCCACGCAGTTCCCAGGACTAGGACAGGGAAGAAGCAGGAAGCAGGAAACGGGGGTTTCCTTGAGAGGACGCACTTACAAGTGTCCGACCCAGGAGAGGTTTCAAAGGGTGTGGAAATGGAAGGAGAGCAGAGGGGAAGGCTGCCCACTGGTCAGTGTTCCCAGCGGAGGGAAGCCCAGAGCACTGCAGGGGCCGGCGTCAGGGAAGAGGAAGGAAGGGGCAGAAAGAGAGGCCCACGCAGGGAGAAGGTTCCCGCCTCGTTGCAGCCACTCTGATTTGATCCCAGACGACACGCATGGTTCCCACACAGCACATGCACACACACACACACACACACACACAGTGCACGCACTCACACACTCTCACAAACACACATCCCATCACAAGCACCACCAGGAGCGATCCCCAGTGGGGAGCCAGGACTAGCCTGATCCCTGCCTAGAGCGAGCCTGAACAGCAGGGAGCACTATGCCCTGAGCATCACTGTGTGTGGCCCCCAACGCACAGCAACAAAGTGAAAATAATCCTTAGAGAAAACTCAAACAAATCAGGGGGGTTCGAGCAATAGTACAGTGAGGACGGCTCGATTTCCCCATCCCATATGGTCCCCAAGGCACCGCCAGGGGTAATTCCTGAGTACCACTGGGTGTGACCCCAAAACAAAATAGATTAAATAAATAAAATGATTCCAAAATGGATCGGCTGCTTCCTGCTTGGTTCATTCAACCAACTGTCAACGGAGCTACTACAGGCTGGCTAAGGCAGGCACACAGGTGCCTCCAACAAACCGGAAGTTGTTGAATGAACAGATGAAAGAGCCTGAACTCATCCTCAAGAACAATATGAATATTAATGAGCAAGTAACCAGTCATGGTAATAAGACTCATTAGTCATCCAGAGTATTCACCACGAAGATGTCAGTGTTAACATCACATAATAACAGGGCATTTAAGCAGCACTTACTTTATAGCTTCAAATTGCCTGCACGTAAATGCTCACATGTACCTTTATTAAAAACATCTCTTTAAGTTCCGGAAACTGAGGACCAGGGAGAGAGTTCAGAGAACTGAGCACACGCATGTAGGAGGCCTGGGTTTGGCCACGGGACCCCTCCCCCGCCAAGCCTCCGCAGGGCTGGCAAGACTCCCCTGAGCACGAAGCCGGGAGTAGTTCCTGAGCAGGGGCAGGTGAGGTGGAAAGGCTGGCCAAGCTGAGCAGCCCGGCCCAACCACGCCCCCGTTAGGAGGGAGCCGACCTGCAGCTGCTCCCATGACTTAAGGCCCCACTGGGACCCCAAGAGGCTGGTGCAGCAGCCGAGAAGGGGAGGGAAGCAGAGTCCAGCACGATGGCTGTGTCCCCTCCCCCGGGAGACCCTCGACCCATCCCCTCCTGAGCCCTGCCAGAGGCACCGTCCTGACAGCCTGCTTCTGGCGTGAGCCTGGGCCAAGCCCCCCGGGCTCAGCAGTTTCCCAGCAGTGCTCAGGGGTCCGTACAGTGCTGGGGCGTGACCCTAAGGCAGCTACACGCAAAGGATGGGCTCTATCTCCACAGGCCCAGCACGCCTAGGAAGGAAGGGTGGCAGCAGGGGCTGGAGAGAGCACAGCAGGGAGGGTGCTTTCCTTGTATAGCCGACCTAGTTTAATCCCGGCATCCCATAGGGTCCCCTGAACACTGCCAGGAGTAATTCCTGAGTGCAGAGCCAGGAGGAATCCCTGAGCACCGCCGGGTGTGGCCTACGGAGGAAAAAAAAAGAAAAAAAAATAGGAAGGAAAGGAAGGGAGGGACGGAGAGAGGAGGAGGGAAGAAGAAGAGAGACAGGACAGACAGGACAGACAGACAGACAGGACGGGCAGACAGACAGACAGACAGACAGACAGACAGACAGACAGACAGACAGACAGACAGACAGACAGACAGACTTCTGTGCTTTGCTATTAGTCTCCCCTGAGATGATTCTCGGTGAGGGTGGATGGGGCCTGGGCAGCCAGGCTGAAGAACAGGGTCGATGCTCCTGGGTCACCCTCGCTCCCAGGACACGGACACCGACCAGCCCCAGCTGGGGACAGTTTCCATGCCAGGCAGTTGCAGGGGGCACCTTGGCAGCTGCCTCGTGGGCGGGGGGATTCAAGCCGCAGCGTGCAGGGGTCCTGGCTGAAGCTACCTATTGTCCCCCCTAGGAGAGGGGAGCATCCCGAGGAGCCTTTGGGTAAGCCGGTGGACACTGACGTCCAGAGAGGCGCCACCTCCCTGCCCTCCCCCAGGGCCACCGGCCTCACATGAGCTTCCACAGAGCAAAGCTTGAAATCCAATGGGGCGGGGCCAGCAGTGCTCATGAGCTACTCCAAGCTCTGTGCTCAGGGGAGCAAGCGGGCTGGGGTCAGACCCAGACCCTCTGCATGCAGAGGCCGTGCTCAGCCCTTGACTCTCTCTCTGGCTCTAAACTTGGGTTTTGTACCACGGTGACTCGTAGAGCGGGTGAAGCCTTGCACTCGGCCAACCCAGGTTGATCCCAGCCCTGCACCTCAGCCCCTGAGCACAGCCAGGAATAAGCCCCAAACACAGCTGAGTGTGCCCTGAAACTTATACTGAATGTAAAACTTGCATGTATTTTTATAAACAAAAATATGTGTATGTATATGATGTGTGTGTGTATATACTCGGATCTCAAAATTGAACCAAGTCCGCGGAAAGCACTTCACCCTCCAGTTCTACCCCACCACCAGCAAAGCCGGTCAATAAGCCCACAGAGGGCGCGGAGCAGCAGGAAGCTCTCGGCCTTCTGGAGGCCAGGGCGGCTATTCTGAGCGAGACGTCGCTGCCCTGGGCTCCGGCCACAGCTGCCAGCAGAGAGCCAAGAGCAGTGGACCGAGCCTCTGCCTGCCCGGGCCACAGCTGTGAGTCCCAGCACGGCACCCCAGCTGTCCGGGCTCATGTTCTAACTTTAGCAGGGCCTTGGCCACGGAGGCCATTGGGGCATGTCACAGGGATGATCCAGGGACCACACGACACCTGAGGTTGGGGCTACACCCGCAGAGGCAGAGAGCAGGTCCCTGGGAGCGCAAACGGGGGTTCTCAGAAAGTCCCAGTAGGACCTTCCCACTGGGGGCCTCCAGTCACCCCAATAGTTGGACCCATGGGCAAGGCCCCAAGAGCAGTTGCAAAAGTCCAATCTTTTGGGTCTAAAAAAACCCACAAAGACATGGGGTTCCCCAAGCCCTGCGAGCATCTATCCCGCTCGTGACCAACTTCCTGATGAAGTGTACGCTTCTCTCGGGGAGGAAGAGGCCCAAACACCTGGCTCTGGACTCAGGGACCTCGCCTGGCTGGGCTGAGGGGCCCTCCGTGGTGCAGGAAATGGGACCAGGGCAGACACACAGCGCCATAACCCAGGAACCTCTCCCCAGACCTTGGAACTTTTCTTGGACTTTTGTCCAAGCCATGCTCTGGGGTTGCTTGTGTTCGGCCTAGGCTTGGGGGTGTGCAATGGTGATTGAACTGGACCGACCGCCTACTGCAAAGCAGCTCTCAGTGTTGAATCAATCTCTCTCTCTCTCTCTCTCTCTCTCTCTCTCTCTCTCTCTCTCTCTCACACAAAAGGCTGGCTTTCAAACCAAGGGGTGCATGACCCAATTATCCTGAAGCTCGCTCCACTCCACCCCGTGTAACCACACTGCATGCACCTAACTGATGATACAAGGCCCCCCTCGTTCCTTTCAGCTGGGGCTTCTTTAACTCCTTGTTTCGGGGCCAGGGGATCTCAGAAGTACTCGCCTGTTCATTATCCTCTGAGAGTTGCTAATTAAAATAATTTCCTTGGCGAGTTGCTCTTTTCCCAAATTCACCGGACACTGTGCACCCCTGAGAACTCCAAGAATGCCTCGCTAAGGCCCCCTTTAATTGACTGCCTGCATTGTGAGCCAAGGCGTGGACTGAAGCAACATTCAGCGACGTACACAAATGAAACAAAATGCCCTTTTGAGGCTATTGATAACTTAACCTTTCCAAAAGTTTTGGATGGAATCCCAAGGCTCGGAGTTGTGGGAAAAACCCTTTTTGGAAATACAGACCGATTAGCACCGCAAATCCTCTGTCCCGCACTGGGCTTTCAACGCTCCTAACGCCGGTGCTTGTATGGATTTGGCCAGCAGGCAAAGGACCCGGCGCCGCACATCGGGAAGGTGGTGGCCCTTTGTGAGGAGGGGGCAGGAAGGGAGGTGCAAGCACCCAGGAAGGGCCCCCAGGAGAGCAGGGGGTGTGCCGAGAGCTGGGCGCTCTTCATGTGTCCTGGGCTCAATGTGGGAACATTTGAGCACCAGTCTAGGGAGCGTGCAAGCAAGCATGCCTGCCGAAGTCTGCCTTCAGAGAGAAATGATCATTTTAGTTACTTCTCTTGGGGTTTTCAGCCACACCTTAGGGTGCTCAGGGACTACCAGCCCTTTGCTTGGGGTCGCCGCTGGTGCTTGGGGCCCATGGGTGCAAGGATCAAACCCAGGCCCCAAGCACGTGCTTGCAGCAACGCTCTCGCATCTCCTGACATTATCAGCTGGGCTTCATTTCAGGCCCACACCTGGTGGTGCTCAGGTGCTAACCCGCGCTGTGCTTGGGGGAGTTGACTGCTATAGTGCTGGGGGGACCGGGCTGTGCTGAGCTTCGCCCCTGGGTTCCCACATGTAGACCACGTGTTCCAGCCCTGACTTTTTCTTTTTTTCCCCCTATAATCAGTAACTAGGAATATTTTTCTTTTTCATTTAAAAACAGCAGAACCTGGCAAGCTACCCGTGTCGTATTTGATATGCCAAATACCAGTAACAATTATGGACCTCATTCCCATGACTTGATGGAATAGTTTGAGGCTCTTTATGTTCCTGGAGCGGGCAGGTGCCCTTGGGCTCTCTGCATGTGACAGGACCTATGGAGATGTTACTGGTGCCCGCCGAGCTAATGGATGATCTACAGGAAGACAGTGACAGTGATACAGATTAGAGGTTTGGCCAATTATGGAGCCCTTCATGGCTATTTTTTTTTCTTTTGGGTCACACCCAGCACTCAGTGGTTCCTCCTGACTCTGGACTCAGGGAATTACTCCTGGCAGTGCTCAGGGAACCATATGGGATACCAGGGATCGAACCCAGGCCAGCCGTGTGCAAGGCAAATGACCTAACCAATGTACTACTGCTCTGGCCCTTTTCTGTTGCTCTTATGGGGGGTTTTATCCCTTTGTCTGCATTGGATAAACTGTACCAAACAACAGCAACAAATCCAGGCTGCTGTCCTGACTCAAGCTCTCTCCTGGCATGAACTGGGCTCTTTTCATTGTGTTGGATCTGTTGTGTTGGGCTCACTGTACTTGGTCCTTGTGTTGGGTCCATTGTGTTGGGTCTGTTGTGTTGGGTCTGTTGTGTTGGGTCCGTTTGTTGGGTCTGTTGTGTTGGGTTCACTGTATTTGGTCTGTTGTGTTGGGTCTGTTGTGTTGGGTCCATTTGTTGGGTCTGTTATGTTGGGTCTGTTGTGTTGGGTCCGTTTGTTGGGGTCTGTTGTGTTGGGCTCACTGTAATTGGTCTGTTGTGTTGGGTCCGTTGTGTTGGGTCCGTTGTGTTAAGGTCCGTTGTGTTGGGTCTGTTGTGTTGGGCTCACTGTATTTGTCCGTTGTGTTGGGTCTGTTGTGTTGGGTCCATTTGTTGGGTCTGTTGTGTTGGGTCTGTTGTGTTGGGTCCGTTTGTTGGGTCTGTTGTGTTGGGCTCACTGTAATTGGTCTGTTGTGTTGGGTCCGTTGTGTTGGGTCTGTTGTGTTGGGTCCGTTTGTTGGGTCCGTTTGTTGGGTCTGTTGTGTTGGGCTCACTGTATTTGGTCCGTTGTGTTGGGTCCATTGTGTTGGGTCTGTTGTGTTAGGTCCGTTTGTTGGGTCTGTTGTGTTGGGTCCGTTTGTTGGGTCTGTTGTGTTGGGTTCACTGTATTTGGTCTGTTGTGTTGGGTCTGTTGTGTTGGTCCATTTGTTGGGTCTGTTGTGTTGGGTCCGTTTGTTGGGTCTGTTGTGTTGGGCTCACTTAATTGGTCTGTTGTATTGGGTCCGTTTGTTGGGTCTGTTGTGTTGGGCTCACTGTATTTGGTCCGTGTGTTGGGTCCATTGTGTTGGGTCTGTTGTGTTGGGTCCGTTTGTTGGGTCTGTTGTGTTGGGTTCACTGTATTTGGTCTGTTGTGTTGGGTCTGTTGTGTTGGGTCCATTTGTTGGGTCTATTGTGTTGGGTCTGTTGTGTTGGGTCCGTTTGTTGGGCCTGTTGTGTTGGGCTCACTGTAATTGGTCTGTTGTGTTGGGTCCGTTGTGTTGGGTCTGTTGTGTTGGGTCCGTTTGTTGGGTCTGTTGTGTTGGGCTCACTGTATTTGGTCCTGTGTTGGGTCCATTGTGTTGGGTCTGTTGTGTTGGGTCCGTTTTGTTGGGTCTGTTGTGTTGGGTTCACTGTATTTGGTCTGTTGTGTTGTGGTCCATTTGTTGGGTCTGTTGTGTTGGGTCTGTTGTGTTGGGTCAGTTTGTTGGGTCTGTTGTGTTGGGCTCACTGTAATTGGTCTGTTGTGTTGGGTCCGTTGTGTTGGGTCTGTTGTGTTGGGTCCGTTTGTTGGGTCCGTTTGTTGGGTCTGTTGTGTTGGGCTCACTGTATTTGGTCCGTTGGGTCTGTTGTGTTGGGCTCACTGTATTTGGTCCGTGTGTTGGGTCCATTGTGTTGGGTCTGTTGTGTTGGGTCCGTTTGTTGGGTCTGTTGTGTTGGGCTCACTGTATTTGGTCTGTTGTGTTGGGTCTGTTGTGTTGGGTCCATTTGTTGGGTCTGTTATGTTGGGTCTGTTGTGTTGGGTCCGTTTGTTGGGTCTGTTGTTCTGGGCTCACTGTAATTGGTCTGTTGTGTTGGGTCTGTTGTGTTGGGTCCGTTTGTTGGGTCTGTTGTGTTGGGTTCACTGTATTTGGTCCGTTGTGTTTGGGTCCGTTGTGTTGGGTCTGTTGTGTTGGGTCCGTTTGTTGGGTCCGTTGTGTTGGGTCTGTTGTGTTGGGTCCATTGTGTTGGGGTCCGTTGTGTTGGGTCTGTTGTGTTGGGTCTGTTGTGTTGGGTCTGTTGTGTTGGGTCCGTTGTTGTTGGGTCCGTTGTGTGGGGTCTGTTGTGTTGGGCTCACTGTATTTGGTCCGCTGTGTTGGGTCCGTTGGTCGGCTCTGCTCGCACAGATCATGGCTTTTTCCTGCTGACCCCCTCACTCTAAACACTGCATTTGCACCTACCACCATGTGCACCGGCAGGATCCAACCATCTATCAACTGATGTCACGTTGACGGGGCTACTCCGTGCTCAGTGCTCCAGAGCCAGACGCCCCAGGAGCCAAGCGACACCAGAGAAGGGACCCTGCACCCACTCCAGGCTACAAAGCTCTCTAATTGCTTTGTACCCCACAGAGTTCGTTTAAGACGCCAGGTACTAAGGACCTCGGCCCCACTGTGGCTTCTGGAAGTCTCCATGGCCCCCACAACCCGGACGCAGGAGAGAGAGACACTCAAGGGCCATGCAGAGGGCGAACACAGAACGGTCCCCCCTTCCTACGTGGGGGGGCAGCAGAGTAAGGGCACAGGGGTGCCCAAAGCAGCAGAATTTGAAGAACTGGGCCACAGAGCCGAGCTCCCACAGCAAGGGACAAAGGGGTGGGACCGGGCAGAAGGCCGGGGCCGACAGTGCTAGAGGGGAGCGAGCACAATGGTGTGGGCAGTGGAGCACCATACCCAGGAAAGTGGGTTAGTAACAGGGGGCCCAAGTGATAGCGCAATGGGTAGGGCACTTGCCTTGCACGCAGCTAACCCAGGTTCGATCCCGCACCCCATATGGTCCCCCGAGCACCACCAGCAGCAATTCCTGAGTGCAGAACCAGGAGTGACCCCTAAGTATTGCCAGATGTGACCCCAAAATCAAACAAAGAAAGAAAAGAAACCCTACCAGTAACAGCATTGTGAATCACTGTATTTAAAATGAAATAATGGATGTTGCTTTGGAAACAAAGAATTGGGGGTTTAGTACTTTTTTGGTGAGCTGCTATTAGTTTCATTATGGGGGGGTCACATCCAGGGACGCTCAAGGGCTCTCCCTAGCAAAGTGCTCAGGGAACCATGCAGTGCTGGGGGTCAAACCTGGGGCTCCTGTGTGCAGAGCGTGCACACAATACTTGGATTCATTTCCCTGGCCCAGGAGTGTGGCGATCTGGATGCAAGTCGGCCTAGTACCAAAGTCAAACACTTCGAAAAAATTGTCTTCATGCTTCTTTAATGCCCCTTGAGGGAGGGGGAAAAAGACACTTGGAATCCGAATTTGGGGGCCAAAAAAGACAGTGCTAGAGGCCAGGTACAAGCGCTGCCCACAGGAGGCCTGGCCTCAATGGTGGTTCCATATAGTCCCCCCAAGCTCTGCCAGGAGTGATTCCAAGCACAGAGCAGGGAGTCGCCCCTGAGCACCGCGGGGGCTGTCCAGAGGCTGCACTCCCCAAAGAATGGGGCTAGGGGGAGACCCGCTCCCCCACGCGGCGCCCCGGAGTCTAGGGAAAGGACATTTGCTTTGTGCCTTTGCATCTCAGAGCTGATTTCCCAAAGCCTGTGTTGAGAATATTTCCTGCTTCCACACTTTCCTTCTCTCTGGCTCTCAGACTGGCAGGACTCCCCCAGACTTCCACCAGGAGGGAGAGACCCACTGCAGCCAGCAGCCCTGTGGGGAGGGGAGGCACCAGGAGCTTGTTTCTTTTTTCTTAAAGCAAAATAAGTAATTTTAAAGGAATCAGAGGCCTATTGTGGTTGAGTCCAACTCTCAGGGAGAGTAAAGGTGTAGAATAAATCGAAGGTTGATCATGGTTTTTGGTGTATGAGTGACACCCGAGTCTGTCTGTCTACTATCTGTCTGTCTGTCTCTCTCTCTCTCTCTCTCTCTCTCTTCCCCCTCCTCTCCTCTCTCACTTTCTCTGTCTCTCCTCTCTTGCTGTGTCTCTCTGTCTCTCTCGCTCTTCCTCTCTCTCTCTCTCTCTCTCTCTCTCTCTCACACACACACACACACACACACACACACACACACACTGATTTTAGTCCCGGCTGTGCTCAGGAGTTTCTCCTGGCCATGCATATTTTTAGTTGCTTTGTTCTATTCTGTTGCGCCCACCTGACAGTCCACAGTTCTGTGCTCAGGAGAGTCACCCGAGGGCTGGGCGCAGCAAAGCCCCCACGGCCCACTGAGCATCTCTCCAGCCAGCATTTTTCTATCTAATTTTGGAGCCCTCAGGAGGAAAACACACTTGGAAAA
Organism: Cryptotis parvus; assembly: GCA_021461705.1. NCBI lineage: Eukaryota > Metazoa > Chordata > Mammalia > Eulipotyphla > Soricidae > Cryptotis > Cryptotis parvus. The sequence goes on along the minus strand of JAJIBD010006784.1, from coordinate 48,448 downwards.
GGGTTTTCTGTTCAGCGTTAATTCACGCTTCCAAAGGCAGACCACCAGACCACAGGGTTACTTTGATGTCTTGATTCTCAGGCGTTCCTCCTAGATCTGCGGCTCGGGAATCACTCCTGGCAGTGCTGGGGGACCCTCGGGTCAGCCCCATGCAAGGCAAACCCTCCCCCCACTGTGCTGTCGCTCAGTCCCCCCACTTATGGGATTATTTTGAAAATGAGTCTCGACAAAGGGGGTTCCCATAGGTCTACACCTGTCCCGTCCCTACTGAACTGACTCGCTGAGCCCAAGTTCACTTGATCACTTGATCACTTGAATCCCGTTATTCATCGATTTGCTCGAGCGGGCGCCAGTAACATTTCCATTGGACCCTATCACGTGCCAATGTAGCCCAATGGCATCTGGTTGGTTCAGGAATATGAAGAGCCTCAAACCGTTCCTTCAGGGTCTTAACAAGGAAGTCTGACCATCTTGTAGGTGGGCGGCCACGTGATCTTTTGACATCCCGTGGGATCCAGTCGGTAACGGCTCTAGTCCAGCGGTTGTCTCCAAATCGCATTATATGTCCAGCCCATCTGATTTTCGATGCCTTGGCAAACGAGACAGCGTCCCTGATTCTGGAATAGCGACGGAGGTCAGAACTCCAGATTCCTTCTCTCACTTTAGTGAGACGTGATATTCCAAGCATAGCTCTTTCGATGCCTCTCTGGGAGACCCGAATAGCATTCTCATCCTGCTTTCGTAGGGCCCAGGTCTCTGAGGCGTATGTTAATGCAGGGAGAACGGTGGAGTCTAAGAGATGTGCCCGGAGCCGGAGGTTCTTTGTCCTTTTAGCTATTTCTTCGATGCCTTTGAAGGCATTCCATGCCGCTCTCTTCCTCCTGCGCGAGCTCAGGTTTTAGGTCGTTCATCATGTTGACTTCTCGACCTAGGTACACATAACTGCAGCATTCAGAGATGTTTGTTCCATTGAGAGTGAATGGGGCCTCTGGAACTAGTTCATTTCTCATGAACATAGTTTTCTTCAGATTCAACTGTCGACCTACCTTTCCACATTCTAGGTTAAAGTCAGCCAGCATTTGTGCCGCTTGGCTAATGTTTGGTGTTATTAGAACCATGTCATCAGCGAAGCGGAGGTGGTGTAGTTGCCGACCATCTATCTTCACTCCCATTCCTTCCCATTCTAATTGTCTCATAATGTTCTCGAGGGTGGCACTGAAGAGTTTTTGGTGAGATGGTATCACCCTGTCAAACCCCTCTTTTGACATCAATGATCACTTCTTTGTAGAATGGTGAGATCCTGGTGGTGAATCCGTAATAGAGCTCATGAAGGATCTTGATGTATTGGGTTTGAACACCCTGTTTGACTAGGGCTTCGATGACTGCTTCAGTCTCCACAGAATCAAAGGCTTTCTGTAAATCAATGAACGTGAGACAGAGCGGCATCTTGTACTCCCTACAAACCTCAATGAGCTTGGTTACTGTGTGGATATGGTCGATTGTGCTGAATCCTTTCCGGAAACCTGCTTGCTCGCATGGTTGTCCTTCATTTAGTGTTCTGCTAATCCTGTTCAGGATGACTCGTGTAAACAGCTTGTAGATGACAGACAACAGGCAGATGGGGCGATAGTTGCCGATGTCGTGAATGTCTCCCTTCTTGAACAGTAGAACTGTCCTGCTGGTTTTCCATTGGGAGGGCACCTTGCATTCGGACAGGTAGCGTGTGAAGAGCCGAGCTAGTGTATTGATGAGTACCGACGGCAGATTCTTCAGGTGTTCGGGTCTGACTTTGTCTGGGCCTGGTGCTGTTCCCTTCTTTACCGGCGAGATGGCATGTCGGATTTCAGAAGGGAGAATGTTGGGAATGACATATCCATCCTGTGGAATTTGGTATGTGGCCAGGTGGATGTGGCTATCAAAGAGATTTGAGTAGAAGTCCTGGATAATCTTCTCCATTGCGTTTCTGGAAGATGTGATAGATCCATCAGGGCGTCGGAGGGCAGTCATCTTGGTCTTATACTTGGCAAAGGACAGGCGGGCAGTGCGAATACTTTTCCTGGCTTCTGCTGCATCTTCCAGTATTTCTGCTCTTCTGTCTTTGAGGGTCTGCTTTTATCGCTTCTCTGCACTGTTTAGCAAGCTTGGACGTTAGCATTTGGTCTCCTGAGGCTCGCGCCTTGCCACGTTGGCGAATGAGCTCAAGAGTTTCTGAAGACAAGCGTCCTTTTGTGTCTTTCTCTCTCTCGGCATTCTTCGCACAATCATAGAGGTGCTGAACCAGTCGGTTGTATTCTTCATCGATGTCATCAATGATGGTATCTTCCCATGTTGCTGCAATGGTGCCAAAGAGTTCCCAGTTGGTGGTCGTTCTGGGAGTTCTCTTCTTAAACTTTGCAGCTTTTTCTCCCCCATTGCGGGAAGTAGAATTTTGCACCAAGGAGACGGTGGTCCGATCCTGTCTGGAATTTGGGGGACGACAGCAACATCAGTCAGACAAAACCGTCGATTGAAGATGATGTGGTCAATTTCATTGTGGAACTGTCCGCCAGGAGATTCCCATGTCCAAAGTTTCGCTTCAGCCTTCTGAAACTGTGAGTTCCCATGAATAGTCTTGGTGGACATGATGAACTCAGATAGTCTCTCACCCTGTTCGTTCCATTCTAGGCCATGGGTCCCGATGTGGAGTTCTTCAGCCGATCTTCTCGGTCCTATCTTGGCATTAAAATCACCGACTATGATCTTGTAGAAGGTGTAATCTTTTTTATAGAACTCCTCCAATTCCATGTAGAATTTCTCAATTTCATCTTCTTTGTATGTGGATGTTGGTGCATAGACAATGAAGATAGAAATTGCTGGCAGTGGGCCACATCTCCTCAAGTGTAATCGGTCCTATTCGGTTTGTAAGACATTCAAATGAATCAATGTTGACAGCCATGCTCGTGTTGACAAGGACACCAACGCCACCGACGCCTCTTTCGTCACATGTTCCAAGGAACAATTCTTCTCCGGTGTCAAATACAGCATGATGCGAGCCCAAGTTAGGAGACTTCAAATGTGGGGGGGTGGGTGGGGCAGCAGCTGGACCCTGTTCACCAGCAACGGCCCAGCCACGGGACACATCTCACCTTACCCTCAGCCTTTCCAGCTGCTCGGGTCACCCGGGCCCGAGGGCAGCCTACAGCTCACGCAGGGAATAAGTGGGTTTATTATCAGCACCCAGCAGCACGTAGGAAATGCACCACCTACCAGCAAGGCTGTCCTCTAACTCACGACGGAAATCACAGCTTCCCACACAACCATGAGGGTGTGTTCTCTGTCTCGGAGGCCCAGAGCACCACAGACAGAACTCCCAGAACAGAGTAGGTGAACCCCAGACACTCCAATTGCCCATCCCCCAAATCTAAATAAATCAAAGCTCTGCAGCCAGGACAAATGCCCAGTGGGCTATTCCTCATGCTCGTGGGAGACCCAGTCTGATCCCCAACACCAGGTGGTCCCCACAAAGCTGGGCGTAGTCCCAGTAGCCTCGGCGCTTCTGAAAGCCAGGCCAGAGAGAGTCGGACGGGGAGGTGCTTGCCTGTGAGCAGTCAGCCTGGGTTCCCCCCCCAGGATCACATATGATCCTCCGGCTCTCAGCAACGCTGGCTGTGGCCAAACATGCTAAAAAACAAAATGAAACAAAAGAAAAATAGCAATAATAAAAGTAAAGGTTGAAAGAGAGACACAAAGTCCGTGCACAGGAGGACGTTAGTGCTGTGCAGTGCGACGGCGCTGTTGTGTGTCTGTCCCGCTGCGTTCCTGCGACAAGCTGTCAGCACTGAGGTCACACCTCTAACCCTTCAACCCACCAACGGGGCAAGGCCGAGCCTAAGTCCTGCTTCCTCTAGTGCAAATCCCCTCCAAGCCCCAAGCTTGCAGACAACTTTGTTCCTCTCCGTGTTCTCATTAGGGGCGCTGGCTTGGGGCCACACCCAGTAGTGCCAGGACCTTGCGTGAAGCTGGTCAGGATCCACTGAGCCATATCCCAAGAGACGCTCCAACTTTATAACGCCCAGGACCCCACATCATGGCCCCTGGATCAGAGCTAGCTCCACGCTGGGGGTTACTCTCGACTCTGCTCAGGGCATCACGCAGCGCCAAGGGTCAAGGCCCGCACTCGGCTCCTTGAGTTCTCTCCAGACCCAGTCCAGGTCTGCCGAGGCCCAGCATGACCAAGCAGCCAAGGAAAACTCTGAGAGCTGTTGTTCTCTCTGGTTTCCACAGGGGTGAACAATGAACTTAGTAGTTTGTTTGGGGACACACCCAGCACGCTCAGGGAGTTTACGCCTAGCAGGCTCATGGGGACCATGCGGGATGCTAAGGACTGAACCCAAATCAGCCAGGTGCAAAGCAAAGTGCCTTACCCACTGCACTATCGCTCTGACCTTTTCTGAGCTTATTAATGAAGGACAACTCTGCCTATGGAGCTTGGACATGACGCCGTGACAAAACAACGACGTAGACATTTGTGCTATGAAACGGCCTCCAGTTGACTGATGCATGTTGCTGGTCTTCAGGCTGAGGCTAGGAGGTCAGTCAGAGGAGCAGCCGAGAATCAGGGTCTCAGCGCTGCCGGGACTGGGACCACCGGCGGGAACCTTTGTTCCGAGACCAAATCACCGGGGCCGGGGTGCTGGCTCGGGGGCTGACGCCTCTGGCCTCGTAAGCATGAGGCCGTAAGTGTGCACAGGCACAGCACCCACAGGGAACAATTCCTGCTGCCTGGATCGTCAGGGCCTGTGCCAGTGGGGATATGAAACACCAGGACCGAGAAAGGAGCTCCCGGGGCGCGGGCGGTGACGGCACAGCTACAGCACCTCCCCTCAGACGCCATCATCCAAATGTGCCTGAGCACCACCACCGAAAGGGGTGACCTCCGGCAGCTCAGTGTGCAGGCCCTGGGCCCAGCCCACGGGACCCTGGTCACCAGTGTCGACAGGAGGAAGGAGGAATAATGTGACCTGGTGGCCAGGGGATCTGGCTCCGTGTTGCTGACAGGCGTCACACGTGGTCCTGGGTTGGAGGACCCCCCCCCACACACACACACACACCTTCCCATCACTTTGTGCTCACTCATAGCTGCTTACTGAGGGATGCATCCAGTGAACAGGCTGGAAAAAACAATGGGTCTCGTTAGCAGACAGCCGCTGTTTGGAACCCGTCTGCTACATTTCCAAAGGATAAGCTTATGGTTCCCATGGCAGAAAACAGAACAAATAACCAGGTTAATCAGTGAAGTTCAAAAAACTAAACAAATAACCCCGAGCTGGCCGACAGTGGTCGCACGGGGTCTGCGTGTACAGGAAACCCTGCCAGACAGGCACTGTTTGGGAAAAGCGGCCCGTTGCCACCCAAAACAGATGAAAAGCAGGGTTTGGTTAAAAAAGAGTCTCTGCCCAAGCTAAACCTTTCCAAAATAAAGAAACAGTGTTTGCTAGCCGTGGCTGCCGCTGGGCCTGAGAGAGACAGCCCGCCCACCCTGCCCAGCTCCACAGAACAGGCCTCGCCAGAGAAGATCCCGCGGAGTGACAGCATCCCAAACTAACATGCGCAGCAGCTCATGAAAGCCGGTTTGGGATATGTTTTTGTTATTTTGATTGTTGGGAATCAAACTCATATCACTGTATCACTGTCTTCCCATTCGTCATCGATTTGCTCCGAGCGGGCACCAGTAACATCCCCATATGTCCTGTCTCATGCAAGTAGAGCCCCAAGGGGCACCTGCTTGCTCCAGGAACATAAAGAGCCTCAAACCATTCCATCAGGTCACGGGAATGAGGTCTAAAATTGTTACTGGTATTTGGCATATCAAATACGACTCGGGTAGCTTGCCAGGCTCTGCCATGTGGGTGGCATACTCTTGAAGTCACATCTAAATCCAGCATTTATTGAAGAACCACGTGGCCCGCGAGCCGGGCTGTGATAGGCTGGTCTGCTGGGCTGAGTTCTGACGGCAGAGGGAAGTCCGGATGTGGAAAATGGAGGCCCTCATGGGGTGGGGGGGTCGTCTGGCTTGTTGTGAGGCTCTGCTGGGGTGGCAGGCCAGGGCTAGAACCCGCCATGCCTCCCAGGCGCCTCGTGAGCGGCTGGGCACAGGAGGGAGCCAGTAGCAGCTCTGCCCCATGTCTGTGAGTCTCTGCCCCATGTCTGTGGGTCCATCAAACTCATGATCTCACATATCCAAGGCAGGGGCTCTAACCACTGAGCCACATCCCCAGCCCCTCCAATGTTCTTAAGCATAATCACAGTGACACCAGACCAGTGCGATAGCAAGCTGAGTGTGAGCTCGACAAGCAGGGAGCCCTGGGTCCCCAGCACAGCATGGTCGCCCAAGCACAGAGCAGGGGAGTAGTCCGTGAGCATTAGCAGATATGCTAAATAATCCAAAAATACGGCATAAGGAAATCCAGAGGGCCAAGGGGCACAGGGAAGAGGGCTGACTCACTTGCCGCGACACAAGCGTCACTTCACGGAGCTCTAGATGCCCCAGTCCTTGTCCCTGGGACCCTGGCACAGAGAAGTGATGAGAGCTCACAGACAGCCCCCTCTCTGCACTCCCGGGGACAGAAAGCGCCTTTCCCCTCAGACAGAGCACCCAGTGGCTGCCCACGAGATGAAGTTCAGATCAAGTCACCCCCAAAGATGCAAGTTCCTGCTTGACATAAATATACCAACTATTTGGCCAAAGGAATGAACGGGCACCAGTTCCCAGGCACCAGCCTAAGAAACACACGGCTCCCCTCTCCGTCTCTCCGAATTCCCACCCTGGGCACCCAATCACCATGATGTAAGGAAGCCCCAGCATCTCAGAGAGGCACACTCGGGAAGAACCACATTACCAACTGACTGCCTTTGGCCAGCCATATGGGCACTTCCAGGAAATGATCCAGCAAGCCCCTCCACAGTGAAGAGGAGGAGGAGAGGGAAAGGAGAGAGGGGGAGGGGAGGGAGGGGAAAGGAAAAGAAAAGAAAAGAAAAGAAAAGAAAAGAAAAGAAAAGAAAAGAAAAGAAAAGAAAAGAAAAGAAAAGAAAAGAAAAGAAAAGAAAAGAAAAGAAAAAGAAAAGAAAAGAAATCAGGGGCCAGAGCAATAGTCCAGCAGGTAGGGCATTCACTCTGCATGCCTGCATCCCATATGGTCCCCCAGCAGAACCAGGAGTAACCCCTAAGCATTGCCATGTGTGACCCAAAAAATTCTGAAAAAATAAAGAGAAGGAGGAAAAAAGGAGGTATGAGGAGGAAGGGGAAGGAAAAGGAGGAAGAGGAAAAGGAGGGGTAAGAGGGGGAGGAGAAGGAAAAGGAGGAAGTAGGAGGAGGAGGAAGGGAGGAGGAGAAGGAGGAGGAGGGGAAGGGGAAGGGAAAGGGGAGGAAGTGGAAGAAGGGGGAAGAAAGGGAGGAGGAGGGGGAGGAGGAGAAGGGGGAGGAAGAAGAGAATAAATATGATCTCAGTAAAACACATGCTCAGGTTCGAATCTAAACGTTTCAAACCCCAGAAAATAAATTCACTTTCAGAGGTGAACGCATCTTCCAAAAGAAGCGACTGACAAAGTGACCATCCGCCGGGCTGGTCCGCACACAGGCTGGTTCGGTCCACAGCCCCAACACATTGCCATGGTAAGAACAGAACCTCCTTGGCTAACAGCACCAGGGCATACATGTTACATGGTGGTATCAAGTATGTAACGTGTCACACCCTCAAAGTGCCCACATTCATTCCTGTTTAAAGCTTCTGTGCCTGTCCAGATGACCGACACTAACAGCTGAACGTCAAGAGTGTAAAAACAGTCATTCAGGCCGGAGAGAGCACAGCAGGTAATGTGCCTGCCTGTGTGCAGCCGGATCAGACTCGATCCCTGGCACCCACAGGGTCTCCTGAGCCCAGCCAGGAGTGATCCCCTGCTCACAGCGCCAGGGGTAAGTCCAGAGCGCTGCCCCCCAAACCAGAAACAGGAGCGAGAAGAAGAGCAACAAGAACACAAAAGCAGGGAACGTGGTTCAGCAGGAGAACACGGGTCTTGAGTATGTGATTCCCTAAAAGGAGTGACGTGATGCTAATAACAATTATAAAAAAAGTAAATTAAATTTTAAAAAAGTCATTATAACCGTGTTTCCTACAACTCAAGGTTTCAAAGCAATTCTTTTATTTTCCGGTATTGTGATCACATCCACTGGTGCTTGGGGCATACTTCTGGCACTCCACTCGGGGATCACTCTGGCAGGGCTTGGGGACCCTTGCTGTGTCTGGGATTGAACTTGGGTACAAGGCAAGTACCTTCTGGTGGTACCATCTCATTGACCTCTTGGAACATGATTTTCAAATTACAGAGTTTTACTTGGGCGTAAGAATTATTTTCCTTAGTTTTTGTGGCACAACTAGAGAGGCTCGGGGGGTTACTCCTGGCTCTATACTTAGAAATTATTCCTGGCAGTGTTTGGGGGACCATATGGGATGCTAGGGATCGAACCCGGGTCAGCCACATGCAAGGAAGAGCCTTACCTGCTGTGCTATTGCTCCGGGCCGGGCCGAGAGGTCCGAATTTCTCAACCTGGCGAGGCAGAGTTCCTGGGGTTCCTCTCGGTCTCCTCAGCGGTGCATGCCCTTACAACCTGCCCTTTCTCTTTCCCCACCCGTCTCGGCTCACCAACAATCCCCGCCTCACAAATGCTTCCCGGTTGGCTCTCAAGTCCTGAGAAATGATTTACTAAATTCAATCCCGTAACCAGATTCTATGAAATCAAAAAAAGGAAAGATGGAAGTCGTGGCCGAAACCCAGCTGTGTGGGAGACATAAAGGAGCTTTTGTTAATCAGCAAACACAGGAATGCGAATGAAGACAGGCCTCCCCTGGAAGGAATTCTCGCGTTCTAATGAAGACTTATGAAGAATCTGGCCTGTGCGAAACCTTACATGCTGGGGGAAATAGCAGCCATTTAAAAAAAATTATTTTTTGATGATTTTTGAGCTTGAAAAGAAGGCAAGGGACAGCTCCTTCCTAAGGCCACTGCTCTGCTTCTCTCTCGGCACCATGTCCCTCCCAAGGCACAAGCCTTCCTTTCTCAACTCACTCTGAAGTGGTCCAGCAGCGGGCAACTGCCCACTGAGGAAATCCTGACGCTGACCCCACGTCTGGCTCCCCGCAGTTCGCTCTGCGTGACACAGCTGCCTTTGTCCCGTCCTGAGTAATGCAGAAACCAACTGGCATCTCGCCTACATCAGGATCGGATTATGCGGTCGCAGCAGTGAAAAGGGAGGAAACAGGGCACCCCCCTTATCATGCACAACCTCACGCTACTCCGCCACTGTGGGGCTTTGCTTGGCCGAGTACTGGAAATCCATCCCAAAGACGGAAAAACGCAGTCGTGAGCACGCGGCTACTGGTGGCCACGCTTTCGGGCTGGGCTGTTTCTCTGTTTCTTTGGAGAGTCCTCCTACATAAATGTGGTTGCTTGGGGGCTACACCCGTGGGCTCAGGGGCCCTAGGACCTTTGCTCCCCCTTGTGCTAGGGAAGAAACCCAGGGGGCCAGCGTGCAAGGTCAGCACCTTCCCGCCTGCTCTCTCGGCCCCTCCTGTCCCGCTCACACTCTCCCAAGGATACACTGAGACAGGACGGGGTAAGGGGTGCCCCTCGAGAGGGCTTGGCAGGAGCTCAGGAGACTTGGCTTCCGTCCTGAGTCACCACCCAGAAGCGCTGCTGGGACTCAGGAAGTGGAGGGAGGGGCGGTCGGGGCTCCCAGGCAGGGCCAGGTGCTGTCCGGCCACAGCTGCTGCCGCCTTAATCCCAGGCCCCGCCCCACCCCACTCATCCCGGCCCGCGTGGAGCGGCTGCCCTGTGCCTGGACATGGAGGGACAGGTGTCAGGCTCCCGCGCGGCCCCGGGGCCCTTTCCTGCCCAAGCTGGGGTGGCGCCCCGGATCAGACATGCGGGCAGGTGTGAGCACAGCGGCAGGAGGAAACAGGCATGAGGCGGGGCCCACACAGGAAGGGAAGCACCGACGGCCGCTGCTCCCCGAGTCAGAGCCCAAGGGGCCGTGGGTCACCGAGAGGTGTCAGGGAAGGACAGAGCACAGCTTGGCCGGCGCGCAGGGCCGGAGGGACAGAGGGGCCTGGCCCCGGCACTGCAGGGGGACTATGGGCTGCTTGACTTGCACAGGCAGAACCACGCACTGCTCGGCGGGTCCTGGCCTTCACCCAGACCCCCAGAAAGGCACTTTCTGCAGTAAGCAAGAACTAGTCAACGAGAAGAAAAGAAAATGACTCAGGAGCAGGGGGTGCGGCTCCGTGGCTGGGGGGAGCTGGCTTGGCTGGGGAGGGGGCTTTCCTCGAGGACTCGACCATGCCCTAAAGCTGGTGGTTAACTGAGCTGCTTCCCACGTCTGGCTACTCTAAGGAAAAGGGGTGAACTCGTGGTCAGCGAGGAACTTGTTTGCACGGATCAGGGAGGAATCCGTTTGCAAGGATCAGCAAGGAATCCCTTTGCGAGGATCAGTAAGAATCCGTTTGCGATTCAGGGAGACTGGGAACATCAACCCCAACCTGTGCAGCCATGAGGAAGGCGTGGCAGGATCACTCAGATCCTGACATTGGCCAGGAAGAAACTGAAACCCAGCAAACCTATTTGGAAAGCCAGCGCCCATCAGCTCAACTCCTGTGACAAGCAACTGTCCCCCCACATCTACCACATTCCCGTTATATTGTATGATAGCATAAGCTACAGGAGAGCAAACAGTTGGGGCCTCAGTACCTACCCCAGTGCCTGGGGGAAAGGAGGTGATCAGACAGAATGTGCTCCACGAGTGAATAAAGGGATAAACAAGTATGGACAATCACTGCAAGCACCAATATCAGGTATTTTAATGTCTACGTTAAATGGAAAACGCGCGTGCTTATCATACTTGAACTATGTGACTGATACACTGTTAAGAGAGACTACACTTTCCATCACTATTAACAGAGACTAAACTTCCGTTCCACAATATAGGGAATTATTTCAGAGCGGGACCGGAACGTCCAGTGATCAAGGCCCTTTGCCCTGCAGGTTCCCGACCCTGGTTCAATTCCCGGCAAGGCATAGTCCCCTGAGCACTACCAGGAGCAACCCCAAGGTATAGAGCCAGGAGTGGTCCTCAGCCTGGTGTAGCCCAAACCACAATCCCCCAGAAAAAATGAAATTACTTCAGTTGGGATCACGAAACACAAAGCTTTAAAACAACCAACTCTTACACCTTGAGTACACACCACCATTGGCAAATCCTATAAAGTTAGAGCGTATTTGTGTCCTGGTAAATAAAGAATTAATTTTTCTTAAAAGGATAAATTATAAGGAATGGAAGAACAAGAGATCAACACGGATCTAAACAGTTCACATGAACCTGGAAATCTCAGTGAACCTCGTTGACAGATCAGAGATGGGGTTCAGGAACAGTGTGTTCCAGCCCAGGGCTAGGTCCCTGCCACTTGGTGGGTTCTCCCATCCCAACACCCTCATTGCTCCACTAGGAGTGGTCACCATCGTACAAAAACAAAAGGATTCTAGTCCAAGCCTATGGGAGCTGCAACTAATACTTAAAGGGCCTCCAATTCTCTATTCAATGGACCAGGAACCAGATTCCAAGCATCATTCCACGCTCTTTTGGGAATTCTTCACCCACAAGTTTGCTTGTATTCATCATACCCAAAGTCTGTACTGAAAAGCCACAATCCTGCAACCTGGTCATCACAATACCTGTTAACACACACATACACTCGCTCTCACTGGCCTCTCTCTCTGTCATGGTGCTAATTCACCAAGCAAGCAAAGGGCTCGAAAATTATGGGGGGTGCTCAATTCCTCCCCTACTACCACTGTTTGGGTACAGCCAACAAGCTAAGAACAGTTTTCACATTTTCAAATAATGTTAACAAAACTAAAAGACGAAGACTATTTTGAGAGATCTTGAAATCCAAACCCGTAGGTATCAAGGCACAAACGCTTTAGAGGATCTTTTCTTGGGGGGTGGGGAGGTGGTTTTGAAGCACACCCTTTGGTGCGCAGGGGCTAATCCTGGCTCTGCGCTGAGTGGCCCCTGGCAGAGCTCAGGAAACCATATTAGATGCCAAGGATTGGAACCGGGTCCTCTGCCTGCAAGGCTTGCCCACTGCACTATCACTCCAGAACAAGGCATTACTGCCATGAAGCTGGGGTAATAGCACAGTGGGCAGTGCATTTGCCTTGCAAGCAGCCAACCGGGTTCAATCCCCAGACCCATAGGATCCCCAAGCCCTGCCAGGAGTGTTCCCTGAATGAAGAGTCAGAAATCGGCACCATTGGATACGGCCCCCAAACAAACAAACAAACCAGTCTTGTGCTCCAGCCCCAATCCTGTGTTTACATATCCCCGAGGCTAACAGGGGCCCAGCCAGCAGGACCGCAGAGAAGCAATAGGGACCCCAGGCCCACCACGTCTATCTACGATCCCATCTGGCTCTTCCTTGACAGAAAAAAGTTGGCAGGGCCTGGCACCGGCAGAGGGTAAGTCTTTACCTTCCCCAGCAGCCAGCCCCAGCCTGCCAGCCAGCTGCCATCACGCTAAAGCTATTTCCTCTTCTTTGATTATTGAAACTCCACAGCAAACTATTGTTTTTACCACTCACATGGAAAACAAAGATAAAAGTTTCCACAGAGGAAATAATAGCCCTCCTTTTCCAAGGTCCTCATCTGCCTCCCATCAGGGGAATGAAAAGCAAGCCTTCGTTTCCAGCTCGAGTCTGGCCCACGTCCCCACACCAACTCCAGAGAATGTCACCGGACAGGTTCCCTTTGACCACCAAGGCTCAGGCGCAGAAGGGAAAAACAATTGAAAAAGCAAAGCAGGCAAAAAAAAACCCTAAAAGGAAAATGAAAACAAAAGACTGTTTATTATTTGGCACTGGAACTCTTCTTCGGAAAAGCTTTTTTTCTTTTTCCTTTTTCATTTTTGGGTCCTACCCAGTGATGCTCAGGGGTTACTCCTGGCTCTGCAATCTGGAATTACCGGCGGTGCTCAGGGCGCCATATGGGATGTTGGGGATGGAACCCGAGTTGGCTGCATGCAAGGTAAAGAAATGCCCTTCCCGCTGGAGAGAGCGTACAGAAAGCTGGACACTTGCCTTCCACGCACGCAACTCAGGTCCGATCCCTGACACCCCTTCTGCTCCCCCAGCACAACCGGGAATGATTTCCCAAGCAGAGTCAGAGGCAAGCCCTGAGCACGTCCACTGCCTTACTGGATCTGCGTGAGGCTGACCCTCGTGGTCCCCATGCCGTGAGGGCCAAAGCAATGTTCTTGCCCTCTGAACGCACACTGTCCCCTGGGCAGAGAGGACGCTGGGTGGGTGACGGTCGGCCAGGAGTGAGCAGAGAGCACAGAGCGGCAGCTCACGCCGTGTCCTTCTGGAAGGTTCCGCTCTTGTACCCTTCCATACGCTAAGCCTCTCTTCCTGTCCCGCTAGGGAGGGCCGTGGGGGCGCGGGCCAGCGGCGTTCTTCCCTCCAGCTGCTCGCCCCGGCCAGCTTCCACTCAGAGCAACGACTATCTACAACTCAAAGAATGCTTTATTTATACAACATTGCAGGCTGTTTACTCGCCTTAAACTAACATTAGGTTTCTTCAAATGTGCTATTAAAAGGAAGAGAGGCCATTTGTAACCAGAGGCGCCTAGCAGCTGGGCTCATGATGTAAGTGATGGAGACAGACAGCCTGTAACGTTATTTCCACAGACCCCGGCCATGGGTTTTTCAAGGCTAGGGCCTGACAAGGCAGTACTTTGTAGGTGAGTGGAGAAAGTCTCAGGATCAAAGCAAGAATTTTTTTCATTACAGTGAAAAAAAAATCATTTTGTAGCACTGACCAAGTGTGAATTTACTTCTGTGCATTCATTTGGAAAATGGGACAGAGAGGGAGGGAGGGAGGGAGGGAGGGAGGGAGGGAGGGGGAGGGAGGGAGGGAGGGAGGGAGGGAGGGGAGGAAGAAGGAAGGAAGGAAGGAAGGAAGGAAGGAAGGAAGGAGGAAGGAAGGAAGGAAGGAAGGAAGGAAGGAAGGAAGGAAGGAAGGAAGGAAATCCCCAAATCCCCCATTCAGAGACCTAGTACATTTCAATACAACCTTCCAAATTTGTTCTCTTGCCTATATGCCTCTTGAGAGGATCTTTCTGAGCTTCTCACTAAATCAGCTTCACTGATTCCGTGAGGGGAATTCCATTCTTCTGAGAGGTTTCACGGGTGCGCTGTCTCCCCTTCGGGACGCTGATAACGGAACATCCTGCATGTAGTGCCATGTGTGCATCGGAGTCTCTACCTCTATCTGAGTCTCTACCTTTATCCGAGTCTCTACCTTTATCCGAGGTCTCTACGTTTATCCGGTCTACTCTCTATCTGAGTCTCTACCTTTATCCAAGTCTCTACCTCTATCCGAGTCTCTACCTTTATCCGAGTCTCTACCTTTATCCGAAGTCCTCTACCTCTATCCGAAGTCTCTACCTTTTTCAAAATTAAGTAGACCATCCAGATCCAGAGTCCTTCTCAAACAACACACACCTTTGAAAAGGGGAAGTAATATCAGTGACAAGGAATACGGTGACAGGAAAGTGACAGACCATTTAGCTGGGAGGCGGAGGAACCATGACACTTTCTCAACTGGCATTGGGGCATGTTTGTCTTCAACTATAAAAAGAAAAGCTTTGTGCCATAGCACAGCAGGGAGGGTATTTGTGCTGTACACAGTCAACCCAGGTTCGATCCCCAGCATCCCATACAGCATCCTATCCCTGACACCACCAGGAGTGATTCCTGAGTGCAGAGCCAAGATTAAGTCGTGAGCATCGCCAGGTATTGCCCCCTTCAAAAACAAAAAGCTTTGTAATGACCTAAGTGCTGATTTACAGGAGACCAAGTTAAAAGCACCAGCTACAGGAAGTAAACAATACTTTTGTGCTTGCAAAGTGGCACTCTTGGGCCAAACATTTGCAAACATCTCACACAAATGCAGAAACACATCTATAACTAAGCTGTGGAAACTCTGCCCGAAATAGCGGTTTCTGCCATTTTTAAATCATTTCCGTCTATGTCTTCTCTTCTTTATTGGCGGTGGGATCACACCTGGTAATGCTCAGGGGGTTACTTCTGGCTCTACATGCAGGGAATTACTCCAGGCAGAGCTCAGGGGACCATATAGGATGCCGAGATAGAACCCGGGTCCCCACATGCAAGGCACACACCCCTCCCTCCCGTACTATCACTCTGGCCCCATTTTCTCAAACTCTTAAAAGCTCATTTAAATATACCTACTTCTGGGGCAGGGAGATCGCTCGAGGGACGGTGTCTGTGCTGTGTACACGGAAGCTCAGGGTTCGCTTCCCAGCACTGTCTGGTCTCCCAAGTACCTTCATGTGTGGCCAAAAAAATACAAAAGAAAGTTGGGTCCGGAGTGATAACACAGCGGGTAGGGCGTTTGCCTTGCGCGCAGAGTCGACCCAGGTTCAATCCCGGCATCCCATATGGTCCCGAGCACCCGGGAGTAATTCCTGAGTGAAGAGCCAGGAGTAACTCCCTGAGCATTGCCAGGTGTGACCCAAAAAAAAAAAAAAAAAAAAGGGGGTTAACTATTTTTTAAGAGGCACTCGGTCTTATCCTGGGATGACACTGAGACACTGAACATGTGGGTGAGTACATGGCTCATCATGGGGCAAAGCTGTTGTTACAAAATTTGTATTATACTAAAAAAAAAAACCACTGGTAAGTAGAAAAAACTTCGGTTAAACATTTAAAATAGGGGCCAGGCGATAGCACAGTGGGGGAGGGCGTTTGTCTTGCACTTAGCCAACCAGGGTGCAATCCCAAGCATCCCATAGGGTCCCATGAGCACTGCCAGGGTAATTCCTGAGTGCAGAGCCAGGAGAAAGCAGATCATTGCAGAGTGTGACCCTCAAAGAGCCCCCAAAAAAAAAAAGATGTTCGGGAGACAGCAGCAAGAGTGAGGCACATGTTGCTGGGCTCTGGCGCCCAGAGCTCTGTGGCTCTGTGGACGCAGGTCCCGAACAGAGCTGAGTAAGGCCCTGGAGGCCCTTAGCACCCCGCAGCCACACACTGAGCGGGCGCTACTAGGAGTGGCTCCGAGCGGCTCCCAGAAGGCCCAGCACTGCGGGGGCACAATCCTCACACCCTCAGATCGCTTCTGAACTGGAGATAAAGCTCGGGGACACGTACTTGCCGCGAGGCCCTGGGTTGGATCCCAGCACCACAATAAACAAGTGTGTATGAGGCTGGCAAGCTGGCTCCAAGGGCTACGCTCAGGCTCTGCAGGTGGGAGCCCTGGGTTCGAGCCTCACTTAGCACTTCCTGGTCTCCTGAGATCCCCGCTGGGAGTGACCCCCGCCCCCAAGCACAGAGCCAGGAGTGACCTCTGAGAAACACCAGATACAGCTCCAAAAGCTGAAAACTAAAATCACGTCAAATTAAAACAAACAATTGATCCCTTAGCAGATAATCCAAAGCCCCTACAAAGACACTGACTTCCTGGAGTAAAGCCCACCCATCTTGTTGCTATTTGTTGTTGTTTTTGTTTGGGGACCAATCTTGGTGGAGTTCAAGACTGACTCCTCAGCTCTGCACTCAGGCCTCATTCCTGGCAGTGCTGAGGGCTCCGAGGACCAAACCCGGGTCGGCGGCGTGCAGGGCGCGGCCACAGCACTGTGTTACCTCCAGGGATCCCGGGGACCAGAGGAGCTTGGCCAGGGTCCAGGCAAGCGCCTAAAGTGAGCTGGCATTGGGGGTGGAGGGAGTTGGACGGGTGGAGAGGAGTGATGGGGTGCGAGAGCCACACCACGGGCGTCCCCTGCGCTGACCGCTGGCCCCCGTAAATATTGTTGTACGTGCGCATGTCTGCTTCATTGTCACCAGTGTTTCAGTGCATCCTGTTTTTCCAGAGAAATGAATCAGCCTCTCTCTGTTGATGCGAGATAACAAAACAAAACAAAACAAAACGAGCCCCAGAACAATATTGGGCTGTGGAGGCCATCCTGACTGGACAAGGAAGTGTCGGCCTGAGTCAATATGCTCGAGAGAGACACCCCTTCATAAAGCCCCCAGGAAGACGCTGGCAGATGGCCCGGAGTGTCGGGGTAGGGGTGGAGAGATGCCACGTTTCCCTTCGCCTCCCTCTCAGCTCTCCCCGCCCCAGAGCTCAGGGCTGCCGAGTCTCCCCAGGCTCCTCCTCCCCTCCCCCCCCCCAGACAGCCAGACACCCCCTCTTTTCTCTTTCCAACCCCAGGACCACCTCCTGCAGCTGGCCCTGCCCTGACCCCCCTGCAGTCCCCTGGCTTCGACCCTGTTTCTCCCTGAGTTCCCAAACCCCATGACTGCTATCTGCGAACTCTGGTGCTCACTCACACTGAGACAGGGGGACCTGCGCCCCCCACTAGGCTGCCCAGCCAGAAACCGCCACCCCAGGTGTGAAGCCAGGTAAAGGCCTCCCCAACGCGCTGGGGAGGGCCCCCCACTAAAGCACCAAGCTGTGGCCCTCTACACAACTCAGAGCTCACAGAGCCACTGCGAGAAGTGGTGTGACTCCCCGTGAAGCAAGGATGGGTGGGGGGGGCTCGGACATGGAGAGCAGAAACCCTTTCTCCGGGCCCAGGGGACACACAAACCAGCACCAAAGGAACACATTGGTCCTTCTGGACTTTGCACCACTTTAGACCTCCAATGGCGGACTATAAGGACACAGGCACCCTAGCAAGGGCGGGGACCCCCTGCTCTCCTGGCCAACTCCCCACCTGCCCCTGGACTCGTGTACAAGGGAACAGCGCCAACAACGCTGCCCCCAAGCCAGGAACATCTTGGTGACCCCGGAGCCATCTGGCGGCTTGCCAGGCAAGGAAAGCCGGAGTAGATCTGTCGGGACCCAGGCCCAGCACCGGCCGGCCAGCCGGGGTTCCTGGCAGATTCCTGGGAGAGATCAAAGTTGCCACCGGTCACACCTCTGAGGTTGGACCACTTGGTAGCCAGGGCCAGTGGGGAGGCCCCAATCCCCACCCCGACACAACCCATGTCTAGATGCTTGACCGAGATCCCAGGACTCGTGGGGCCAGTGTGTGAGGCAGGGGAGAAGCGGGGACGCCGGGCAAATTCCTGGGGTGTCTGCGTGAGTCCCAGCAGGATGGGTCTGCAAAGGGCTTCGTCCTCATCTGCAGCTTTAAGACTGAACTGAGAGCCCTAGGGATGGCCCCAAACGGGGGTAGCCTGGGAGATGGCCAGCTTGGTCGTCCCCAAACAGGGTGCCCTGGAAGATGGCCAGCTTGGTCGTCCCCAAATGGGGTGCCCTGGAAGGTGGCCAGCTTGGTCATCCCCAAATGGGGTGGCCTGGGAGATGGCCAGCTTGGTCGTCCCCAAACGGGGTGGCCTGGAAGATGGCCAGCTTGGTCATCCCCAAACAGGGGTGCCCTGGAAGGTGGCCAGCTTGGTCATCCCCAAACGGGGTGGCCTGGAAGGTGGCCAGCTTGGCCGTCAGCACAATGCTCAGTACTGACAGTCTCGCCTCCGGGAGCAAAGATCTACACTGCTTACCGCACGGGGCCAGAGCAGTACACAGCAAGGAGGGCATTTGTCTTACATGCGGGGTTCGATCCTCAGCATCCCATATGGTCCCCAAGCCCCACCAGGAGTAATTCCTGAGTGTAGGGTCAGGAGCAACCCTGAGCATTGCTGGGTGTGACTCAAAAAAGAAAAAAAATAGTTGCTCTCCACATTGGAGGTCCTGGGGCGGACAGTTGAGTGGCTAACCTGGGTTCAACCCCGACATCCCATAGGGTCCCCCAACCACTGCCAGGAGTGATCCCTGAGCACAGAGCCAGGAGTAAACCCTAAGCACAGCCGATGGAGCACAGCCAGTGGAGCACAGCCGGTGGAGCACTGCCGATGAGCCATCCACCACCCCACGCACCTCAAACACTGGAGGGCTCAGGGTTCTACCCCCGGGAGCACTGACCCCGCTCCCCCACGCCCTGATTTCTGCTTTTGCTCCTGAGCTGGTACACGTGGCCTTCGTAAGCCCTGACCTCAGACCCTTGCGGACAGCTGTTCCCGGGGCCCACCAGCAGCCATGCAGGACAGCGGCTTCTAGTTCAGGATGAGGAACGACAGTGGCACAGGCAGTGTCATGCCCGGGGCCACACTGTTCTCAGAACCCAAATGTCCTGTGGCGAGAACCCGCCCCGCCTCCCTGGGAGAGGCTGAGGGTAACTTGGTTTTTGTGGGTTTTTTTTAATAACACATGAGATGACATTTACAAAGCTGTTCATGATTGAGTCTTGACCATACAACACTGCGGCACCCAGGGGCTGGGCGATAGCATAGCGGTAGGTGTTTGTCTTACACACGACCGACGAGGGTTCGATCCCTGGCATCCCGTATGGTCCCCAAGCACAGCCGGGAGTAAGTCCTGAGTGCAGAGCCAGGAGAAACCCGAGTATTGCCGGGTGTGACCCAAAAAGAAAATAATATATATAGCAGCACCCAAACCTCCACCGCTGCACCTTTCCCTCCACCAATGTCCCCAGATGCCCTCCCCACCCCCAGCCTGGTATTTTTTCTTCTCTCTCTCTCTCTCTCTCTCCCCCCTCTCTCCCTTCTTTTACACACTGTGGCTGCCATACATACATTTAGGGGTTATCATGAATACATTCAATGCTCAGGTCTAGCCTGGCGCTGCCATTTCCAACAATTAGCAGAACACTGGTGTGTATTTACGTCTCACAAATGAACCAGTCATTCTGTCTGCCCTTTTCCTTCTGACTGATTTCACTAAGCATGATGATCTCCATGCAGCCTAGCTACTCAAAGCTCATTACTAAGAGGAGGGAACACGCTCGGGGAGGGACGAGGAGACCCCACAGGCTGAGATCCGGGTCCCAGAGTAACTTAGTTTTTTACGCTGGGACAGGGCCCCAGAGGCCTCATCCTGCGTAGGTCGCGCGGCCGTCCTCAATCAGTAATGCCGGGCCCTGGCCTACTTTCTTTCCAGTCTTGCGTTTGGGGACCAGGCCCAGCAGTGCTCTCGGCCTACTCGGGGCTCTGTGCTCTGCAGCTTCTCCTGCCGGCGCTCGGGAGTCACATCCAGGCCCACTGAGGCACACCATCAGTACCAGGGACGAAACCCACATCTCCAACCTGCTGAGTGGTCTCTCAGCCCACTGCTGAAGAAGAGAATTCAGCTTCTGAGAGTCTGAGGAGAACAGCTGGGCTGGCCAGGACGCTTCACTCTGGGTGAAGTCGGGGATATTTAGGGACTGGCCGGCTCCAAATGCCTTCAGGAAGGTCCTCTGGGTAAAGGGATTGCCACAGCTGGCATCCGGAGCAGCATCCATAAAGTACTTGCTTCAGTGGTAAATCTGGTGCCAGGCACCTAATTCAAGGCATAACATGCAAGGCCTGTGCTCCGCCACCAAGCCACCCCCCAGTCCAAAAATCTTCTCTCTGTCTGTCTGTCTGTCTGTCTGTCTGTCTATCTGTCTTTCCTTCTTTCTTCTTCTTTTTTTCTATTATTTTGGGGTCTTGGGGCCACACCCCAGTGGTGCTCAGAGCTTGTTTTTGGCTCTGCACTCAGGGATCACTCCAGGCAGTGCTCAGGGTACCATAAGGGATGCCAGGGATGAAACCCGAACCACTGGCCACGCCAAGGCAAGCGCCCCGCCTGCTGCACTACCACTCCAGCCCCTCAAGGACTGCTTTAACACAGTGAGGCTGGTGTGTACCATGGAGGCGCCAACACAAATCACAGCACCTATGTCCACCCCACAAAGAAATGATCTGTGCGACAAGGCAGAGGCCGTTTCTACGAGACCAGCGTCCAAGTCATTTTGTGCAAAGACTCTTTCTGTAGCCCAAGGGTAGCTCCCAGCACCTACGCCCTGCCCCACGCGGCAACACCAGGCATGGACTATCCCTGGAGCCACAGCCCGGCCCAAACACCACAGTGAGACAGCGGAGTCCTTTCCTCGTGCCCCCGAGAATAAAGGGACACCCCCAAGCATGTGCGGGCCAAGAGCAGCTGTGCAACTGCCCAGAAGTGCCGCAAGCTCTGGCTGAACGGGCTAAGGGTGGCGAAAATCAACCTGCAGCGCCGCGGCTCTGCACAGGCCACACTTTCCTCATTTCCTCAGCTCTGGCCTCCTGGAGGCACTAAATAGGGGCTTTGAAAGGGCAAAAAAGGAATAATAATATTAACAACAACAACAATAATAATAATAAAACAGCCACCCAAGCCAGGCGCACGGACGCTTGCTGGGGAAAAATCCGCTCCTTGTTCCCAGCTCTCCGGCTCCTTCCTTACAGTGGCGTCTTCCTTGTCTGTTTTTGAAAATTCCAGACAGGAATTCTCATCACAGCAGACTTTGTGAAAGGCCACTTCTGTGAGTTCTGAGGCTCCAGTGATGATACTGGAAGGACTCAGGAAACCACGGTGCCCAAACAGAAGTGGCAGCAGGCGGCGGGACAGTGGTACAGGGACGGCTGAGAGGGGAGTGCGGGCTCTAGGGTGGTGGGACCCCGGCCAAGCTATTTGCTCTAGGTTGGTGGGGTCCCCGGCCAAGCTATTTGCTCTAGGGTGGTGGGGGCCCCGGGCCAAGCTATTTGCTCTGGGGTGGTGGGGGCCCGGGCCAAGCTATTTGGAGGCCACAGCCAGGTTTTTCAGTCGCCTGAATGTGCCATCCCATGGAGCCAGGGGTCACTCCTAAATAGAGAAAGGTTTCAATGCAGGGAGTCAGAGAGATTGCACAGGGCCTCAGGCTCTTTCTGGCCTTGCACACAGCCAACCCTGTTTGACAACCCCCCCCCCGCACCTCATAAGGTCCCCCAAGCACCATCTGGAATAACCCCTGTAGGGCAAGAGCAAGTACAGGAGGGAGGGCATTTGCCTTGTATGTAGCCAACCTGGATTCAGTCTATGGCATCCCATAGGGTCCCCCGAGCACCACCAGGAGTAATTCCGGAGTACAGAGCCAGGAGTAACCCCTGAGAACCACCAGGGATATGACCCAAAGAGCCAAATAAATAAAAATTCCTGAGCGCAGAGCCCTGAGCACTACTAAAATAAAAAAAAAAAAACAGACAAAACCAAAAAAGCAATGGAAAAGGAATAAAAATGAAGGACAAAAGGCAGGAATGAAAATCAGACACTCAGAGTCAGAGCAATAGCATAGTGGGGAGTGTGTTTGCCTTGAACTAAGCTGACCTGGGTTCGATCCCAGGCATCCAATATGGTCCCCTGAGCACTGGCAGGAGTAATTCCTGAGTACAGAGCCAGGAGTAACTCCCTGAGCATTGCCGAGTATGACACAAAAAGGAAAAAAAAAAATCAGACACTCAGTTCAGGAGAAGACAAGTCACACGTGACCTGCACCAGTCACATCACAAATTCTGGTTTGTTTGTTTGTTTGTTTCCTTGTTTCTTTCTTTGTTTGTTTGTTTGGCTAGGCGCGCACTTGGCCATGCTGGGGTCACTCCTGGTGAGGCGCTCAGGGAACCAGGCGGTGCCGGGGATCAAGCCTAAAGCTCTGTATGCAAAGCACAAGCTTCTTCCCTTTGACCATCAGCGTGGGCCCAGATCCACTTTAAGGAACGGCCCGCTGATACATTTCTCAGAAAGGCTAACTGTGGACTCATGAGCAAGCATTTAACCTTTTGATGTGTCCGTTAGCATCTCTACATAGTGGTAGCCCAGTTTCAAGATTTGCATAGTTCTTGGTGTCATTGGTGAAGACTATTATTACCTCTCGGTCTGCTCCTAGAACAGGAGAGAAAGCGGGTTTTTGGTGCTTTGTTTTTTGTTTTGGCACACCCAGCAATGCTCAGGGGGTACTCCTGGCTCTGCACTCAGGAATCACTCATGGGGTGTTCCTGGGATCAAACCTGCATCAGTTGCACGCAAGCCGAGCTCCCTCCCCACTGTACTATCACTCGAGCCCAAGAAACCATATCTACAGATCCGGGCAGGCCTCCAGGAGAACCGCTCGGTCACTGCTGGGTCCACACTGCTGCGCCCAGCACATCACCTCAACTCAGTCTGGGTCAGGCCATGCTGTCTTTCCACAGGTCACCTCCAGGGCTCCGCATGGACCCTCCCCTTCCCACGGGCGAGGGTGTACAGTGCGTGGCCTGGCGACCTCCCCCTCCCCCGTCCTTTGACCCCAGGACCCCCAGCCACAGGACTTCTGCACGGGGAATCTGCATTTTCTCCTTTTCAACGAGGTGATTCTGGGAGGCCGCTAACGCCTCACCTCACTCTGCTCAGAAACAGCAATGGGCAAGTCCAGGGTTGCGGGTCTCACTCCTGAGGCCAGAGAAGAGAATAGGAACGGCCATGAGGGGGGTTCCAGGGAAACACACAGTCGTCCAGGAGGCAGTGATGCTGGGCCGGCTCGTAGCCCCAGGGAGAGCATCTGTGAGCGGCCACGACGTGGGTTCCAGCCCCAGCACCTCACACACAGTGTGTCTGTACAGCCACTAGACCTGAAAGCAAATGTAACACACACACACACACACACACACACACAGCATAGCACAGGGGTTAAGGAACTTGCTTTGCATGCAGGGAGGCGCCAACTCTATCCCCTGATACTGCAAAGATCCCACAAGCTCCACCAGGAGTAACCCCCGGCACAGAGCTGGGAGTAACCCCTCAACATCACCAGGTGTGGCCCCAAAACCAAAGGGAAAGACACCTGCTCCGCGAGTTAGTAAAAGACCTGTCACTCTCAGCTGATTCCGCCTCACAGGAGCAGATTCAGTCTGCTGCCACGGGCTGGGGCTTCCAAAGCTCCCAGCGCTGCTGGCGGGCCCTCAGGTGAGTGGGCACCACCTGGGGAAATGATTCCTCCCTGGGACAGTTTGCTGCCTCCCTCAAAACCCTCAGGGGCGTGGGCTGGAGTCACAGGCACAGGCACATGCGTAGGGACGGCTGAGTCCGTGGCCACCGTGGGCCACAGCTGGCCCTGAGCGTGTCTCCCTCCTGCCCACCGCATGCTGACCAACAAATAATGGATACTACATATAACAGACATTCTCTATCTTGTCGCCAGTGCTTAGTAAAGGAGAAACAGCTCATTACATTTCATATAAAAAAAATCAGAAAAATTCATCCGTCACTTCATTTCAGGCACGCCTCAAGGGACACAGTGCTCTGCCCTTTTCTGTTTGTTTGGGGGCTACAGGGGCCACACCTGGCAATTCTCCAGGGCAATTCCTGGCTCTGTGCTCAGGGATCTCTCCTGGCGGTGCTTGGGCGACCACGTGCGGTGCTGGGGAGCTAACTGGGCTGGCTGTGTGCAAGGCATCCATGGCACCGTTTTTCTCCATTCGGCCGTTCTGCATCCCTGCCTTCCATAATTTCAGTGGCGATGCCTCTGTTTGCTTGTAAGGAAGCAGGAATTAGACCCACATGCAAACAAGCACTTCCTCTTGAGGGAGACATGCTCCCAGCTCAGCACCCCAAGCCCTGACTGAAACCAACGCCAGCTCCTTAGTCACTAATCCACCGCGCCCAGCTCAGCCCAGATCCGGGCCACGCCGGAAACCATTGCCAGCAATGGCCCTGTCGCAACTGCAGGGTAACGCCTGCAAGGCCCTCGTCACTCCTGACTCCAACAACAGGTGTTTGCATGGGGCCCGAAATAAAAAACAACACAAGGGAGTTTTCAGGGGGGGACACACACAGGTCTACACTTGGGGCGACTGTGCATGAGAAGATGATTCCGTAGCAAACGCCTGAATAACGTCCTCCCACGGTGTTAACGGTGATACTCACTGCTCAGACCCTCCAATGACCCTGGTGTTAACTGTGATACTCACTGCTCGGACCCTCCAATGACCCCGGTGTTAACTGTGATACTCACTGCTCGGACCCTCCAATGACCCGCCGTGTTAACTGTGATACTCACTACTCAGACCCTCCAATGACCCCAGTATTAACTGTGATACTCACTGCTCGGAGCCTCCAATGACCCCAGTGTTAACTGTGATACTCACTGCTCGGACGCTCCAATGACCCGCGGTGTTAACTGTGATACTCGCTTGCTCGGACCCTCCAATGACCCCGTGTTAACTGTGATGCTCACTGCTTGGACCCTCCAATGACCCACAGTGTTAACTGTGATACTCACTGCTCAGACCCTCCAATGACCCGGTGTTAACTGTGATACTCACTGCTCGGACCTCCAATGACCCACAGTGTTAACTGTGATACTCACTGCTCAGACCCTCCAATGACCCCGGTGTTAACTGTGATACTCACTGCTCGGACGCTCCAATGACCCGCAGTGTTAACTGTGATACTCACTGCTCGGACCCTCCAATGGCCCTGGTGTTAACTGTGATACTACTTGGACCCTCCAATGACCCCGGTATTAACTGTGATACTCACTGCTCGGACCCTCCAATGACCCATGGTGTTAACTGTGATACTCACTGCTCGGACCCTCCAATGGCCCTGGTGTTAACTGTGATACTCACTGCTCAGACCCTCCAATGACCCATGGTGTTAACTGTGATACTCACTGCTCGGACCCTCCAATAACCCGCGGTGTTAACTGTGATACTCACTGCTCAGACCCTCCAATGACCCGGTGTTAACTGTGATACTCACTGCTCGGACCCTCCAGTGACCCCGGTGTTAACTGTGATACTCACTGCTCAGACCCTCCAATGACCCCGGTGTTAACTGTGATACTCACTGCTCGGACCCTCCAATGACCCGGTGTTAACTGTGATACTCAATAACCCGCGGTGTTAACTGTGATACTCACTGCTCAGACCCTCCAGAGACCCACTGTATTAACTGTGATACTCACTGCTCGGACCCTCCAATGACCCCGGTGTTAACTGTGATACTCACTGCTCGGACCCTCCAATGACCCGGTGTTAACTGTGATACTCACTGCTCGGACCCTCCAATGACCCGCGGTGTTAACTGTGATACTCAATGTTGAGATACGCACCAACCACCCGTGCAGAGCCCTGAGTACTGCCAGGTGTGATCCAACCGCCCCTCCCCCTCAAATATAAATTTTGATTTTAGGGGCCAGAATGATAACAAAGCAGGGAGGGTGTTTGCCGTGCATGTAGCCAGCCCAGGTTCAATCCCGGCATCCCATATGGTCCCCCGAGCACCGCCAGGAGTAATTCCTGAGTGTAGAGTCAGGAGTAACCCCGAGCATTGCCGGGTGTGACCCCAAAAAATTATTTTTCATTTTAAAAATGATTAGTGAGAGGTGAAATTCTTTTTTTTTTCTTTGCGAATTTCTAGAAGGCACAGCAGACTGTGCCCATTAAGACTCCAAAGGGTGAGTTTGGTCCCTCGCCCATGATGAGCGCATGGCGGAGGAAACACTCAGAACACAGGCTGCCTCCGAGAATAGCACCAAAAACAAGGCGGTAGCCAACGCTGGCCTACAGTGAGCAGGTAGCTGAACGGCTCCTCTGTCCCCAGGCCACCCGCAGCTGCTTGGCCAGAACTGCGCGGCCGCCCTGCCCTCATTAGCTCCTTCTGGTATAATTGCCTCCCCACCCCACCACTCCCGGCACCACCCTAAAGCCAAAAAATAATAATAATAATAAAAGAAGAAGAAGAAAAACATCATAGGTCAAGTAAGTGAGAAGCTAAGGAGAAGCGCACAGTGAGATTTCTTGGGGACTTGGGTGGCGGATAGCAGCAGAGAGAAGCTGCCCAGTGAGCTCTGAACCTCAGGCGCAGCAGCAGCAGCTTGGTCAGTCCAATCTGGACTGGGTTCTATTGTTTCAGGGCTTTCATTTGTGATTCCAAATCTGCCGTGCTGGGGCTCACACCCAGGACCTCACATCTGCAAACCTGTGCTCCAACGCCACTGATTCTAGCCCTGGCTTGGACCACTGTGTTTTTTCGGATGGGTGGGTGGGAGTGGGGACGGCACATCTGGCAATGCTCAGGGGTTACTCCTGGCTCTGCCCTCAGGAATTACTCATGGCGGTGCTCAGGGGACCATAAAGGATGGCTGGGATCAAACCCAGATGGGTCACACGCAAGGCAACACCCCACCACTATTCTAATCTCCGCCGCACCAGCTGTCTACCAGCCCTACCCAGAGTCTACATCCACACCCGCCGTTTATTCTCCTTTGCTGACCACAGTCTACCTTTCTCCTGGAACACCTGGCATCCCCTTTCAGCTCTGTAACATGGGGTCCTCAGCTCTAACTAGATTCTGAGCCATGAATGCAAGGAGCACTGCTCTGGGCGGCAGGAAACAACTTTCTTTTCCACTTAAGGTGAGGAAGCTTGAGAGAAAGAGGCGCTTTCTGTGAAGTTTCCCTCTGAAATGCGAAAAGGAAAACTTCACTGAAATGCCCCAAATTTATCTCGCCAGGGCCAGAGAGATGCGGGAAGGCAATTGCCTTACATGTGGTGGACCCAAGTTCAATCCCCAGCACGCAGAGGGTCACCCAAGTCAACTCTGAGCACAGAGAAAGAGAGAGAGAGACAGAGACAGAGACAGAGACAGAGAGAGAGACAGAGAGATAAGTAACGGATCTACCCGAACAACATTTGTACTTAACAAACCAGATATCCAAATCATTGGGGTTTCTGAATTCACTAATGAGATCTACAAAACTCTCGGTGGTGAAGTCTTGTTATGAGTAAACTACGGGTCTTTCTATTTTTAAAGAGAGTTATTGGTGTTTCAGATGGGCTGGACATGTCATGCGATTTGGAGACGACCACTGGACTAGAGCCTTTACTGACTGGATCCCACAGGACGTCAAAAGATCACGTGGCCGCCCACCTACAAGATGGTCAGACTTCTTCATCAAGACCCTGAAGGAGGAGCCGGGCGATAGCCCAAGGGGTAGGGCGTTTGCCTTGCACACGGCTGGCCTGTGCCGGCCCAGGTTCGATCCCGGCATCCCATATGGTTCCCGAGTACTGCCAGGAGTGATTCCTGAGTGCAGAACCAGGAGAAACTCCTGAGCATTGCCGGGTATGACCAAAAAAAAAAAAAAAAAAAAAAATAAATAAATAAATAAATAAATAAATAAATAAAAGACCCTGAAGGAACGGTTTGAGGCTCTTTATATTCCTGAATCAACCAGATGCCATTGGGCTACATTGGCACGTAATAGGGTCCAATGGAAATGTTACTGGCGCCCGCTCGAGCAAATCGAAGAATAACGGGATTCAAGCGATCAAGTGATCAAGTGATTGGTGTTTGGCTTTGCTATTTTTCAATCATAAATATGCGAAAACTTCCCTTTTGTGTGTGTGTGTGTGTGTGTGTGTGTGTGTGTGTGTGTGCCCGGTGATACTCATCTCTGCACTCAGGGATCATTCCGGCAGTGTTCAGGGGACCTTGTGGGATGCCAGGGATGGAGCCCAGGTCAGCCGCTTGCTAGACAAGGTCCTATCTGCTGCACTATTGCTCCTGCCCCAACCTTCCATTTACAAGCCGCTCTGAGGGCCCCAAATTCAGCACAGGAAACCCTGAGAATCACCCCCGTGTTAACTAACAGTCACTCAATGTCCAGTTCCTGGTTTTGCACTCTACGGCCTCTGCTGGTCGGTTCCTCTGAGGGGGTGGGAAGAGGAGGCTTGTGTGTCTGTCTGTCCACAGGAAGGACAGACCAAGCAGCTCCCAGACAAGAGCAAATGGAGCGTTCAGAGGTGTGAACTTCAGTGATTTCAGATAAACACAAAATTTTTTTGATCCGGTAATACAAAATGTCCGATCAAAAGTTCTGGCAGCAACATAGGCCAAATGATTTTTTAAGAAAGTAACAAAATAAAAGCGTTTTCCTTTGTGTGCAGCATGGCCTATGAGCAAAAAGGGACGCCTTCACCTCATTCAAGCCTGAAATCTAGTACGGCCAGAGGCACCTGTTAAAATAAATAATGTTTTTGATTCCCAGTATTCCGCTGTCCCTAAGCACCACTGGGAGCAACCCCCCATCCCAGGACCAGGGGCTGTGCTCAACCCCAGATAGAAAACTAAATAAATAATGTGGTCTAGAAAAAAAATAATCTCACTCCTTTCTCAATCACACAAAAATATGTCTTTGATCTTTCAGTCAAGACCCTTGGCTGCACGAAAGTACATAAATGTATTTGCTCCACCACCTACTTACTTCAGTTTCTATTCTTACAGAGAAGTACCTTCAGGATCTTTCTTTTTCTATTTCTCTTTTTGTTTTAGGCACCAGCTTGGGAGCCACGCCCTGGGCTGACCAGGAGCCAGCCGAGGCACTGGGGCTAGTGTCCCAGCTCCTGACGGCTCAGAACAACCGCCCTGGCTCTCGGCATGCCCAGCATAAATTCTATTCCTCGAGCCATTCCTCTGCCCAATAAAAAAGTACATGCTTTTTAAAAGATAGATCACAATCACATAACAATGGGCCATAAACATGAGGAAGATTCAAGTCCAAAACAGGCTCTCCGACAAGCCCCGTCAATTATTTAAGGGCACCATAATTAGCAACAAAGACCGTAAGATAAAGGTGGGCAGCCCGAGAGCCTTGCGTGGTGCCTCATACCACAACCAGGAAGGTAGAGTATTTCTACAAAGGACAACCCCAAAATCAGCAACTCATCTCCTACCGACAGTCAAAAATAGAGGTTCTCTATGTGTCCAGGCGGCATCCCAGAGAGATGGGCCTCCACTGGGTGCAGCTAAGGAAAATTTCTCCCGGCTCTTCTACCAGACAGCTCGGGCCATCTGGGCTGAGTGGTCCAGGCTTCAGGGCGCCAGAAATAAAAATGGCGCCAAGGGCTCTTCGTCACTTCCAGCGTCACAGGAAGTGAGAAGGAAGCGCTGGCCGGCCCTGCGCCCGGGCCCCTGTGCCCTTGACAGGCTGCCAGTGCTTTGGGCGCCGGCCCCAAGAGCAGCAGGAAGCTGGGCCCTGTGCTTAAAGCCCCGAGAGGCGCCGCCCGCGCACTTGCTCCAACTCTCCTGCCTCAGGGTCAGCGGCTGGCGCCAGGGCCCTGACGTCAGCCGGGGACCCACGTCCATGTGCCTTTGCCCTGTGCGCAGCAAACTCCATTTCCTTCGCTCATTCTTTCCTTGTTTCTAAGCTCCGGTTGAGTCCAACAAGAGTCACAATTAAAGGACGCAAAGGTCAGATGATGGAAGAAAAAGTGGAGGCTGCCATCCCCCTGGAAACAAATAGCCTTTTGTGGGGTCTCCCACACAAGAGCCGCCGCTGCTTCCCACTGTGATGGATGCACTCTTGGGGGCATTGATGGGGCTTAGACCGTGCAGAGGACACAGGACAAGCCCCCTCCCACCCGCCTCCCGGTCTAACTCTAAGGCTGTTTACTTTGCACAATGAAACAAATTGGATTCTAATTTGTTTTTGATTTTTGTTTGTTTGTTTTGGCTTTTTTGGGTCACACCCGGCAACGGTCAGAGGTTATTCATAGCTCTGCACTCTGGAATTAGTTCCTAGTGGTGCTCAGGGGACCGTATGGGATGCCACAGATGGAAACCTGTGCAAGGCAAATGCCCTCCCACTGTCCTATTGCTCTGGCCCCGGTGGTTCTATTTGAAGGCAGGTCTGGCAGCCAACTCAAAGCTGCAGCCCCGACCACCTCCCACAGCTGCCCAGCTGGGCACTCTTTAACCCAGACCGTAGATCCTGATGTCTCTAGCCTGCGACACCTCCTGAAGCAGGTAACACCTTAATAAATTCTTAGACAAAGCTTTAACAAGTCTGTGATCAATTAGAACAATGAACACATCAGTTGATTTTCTAGATCTATTGATTTTAATATTGCAACTATTACTGAATCCATTTTAATTCAGAATTGAATCAACTGTTGTGGCTTTTTTTTACTAATTCACTTCACTTGTATCACTTGCCTTCGGTTGTTCATCGATTTGCAGGCACCAGTAACATCTCCACAAGTCCAGTGTAGCCCAAGGGCATCTGCTCGCTCCAGGAACACGAAGAGCCTCAGACCATTCCTTCAGGTCATGGGAATGAGGTCCATAATGGCTACTGGTTTCTGACATATCAGATACGCCACCGGTAGCTTGCCAGGAAAAAAATAAATACCTGACGCTTCCCGAATCATCCCATCCCCAGCCCAACCGGCGACCGACCAAGGAACGTCACCTTCTCAGAAAAACCATGTCGCTTTTCCTAATCACTCAGTCACCCAGAATAGGCTTTCAAGGGCTTCACACACAAACCCCAAATTGTCAACATGTATCACTGTATCACTGTCTTCCCGTTCATCATCGATTTGCTCGAGCGGGCACCAGTAACATCTCCATATGACCTGTCTCATGCAAGTAGAGCCCAAGGGCACCTGCTTGCTCCAGGAACATAGAGAGCCTCAATCCATTCCATCAGGTCATGGGAATGAGGTCTATAACTGTTACTGGTATCTGGCATATCAAATACGACTTGGGTAGCTTGCCAGGCTCTGCTGTGCGGGTAGCATACTCTTGCAGTCATCTCTAAAACCAGCATTTATTGATGAACCGGGCTGTGATAGGCTAGTCTGCTGGGCGGAGTTCTGACGAGAGAGAAGTCCAGATGTGGAAAATGGAGGCCCTCATGGAGTGGGGGTCGTCTGGCTTGTTGCAACATGACCAATAGCAAAATTACGAGCCTCTGGTGACAAAAAGCCCCTCTGGGGCTCTTCATCGAAAGCTAATGGAGGACCCCACTGCACGGACACACCTCCCAGTTCCCCCGCCCAAGCTTAAACAGAACAAGAACAAAAGAACCCTGGCCCCGCTTAAACAGAACAGACCTAAGAGGAAGACAGGCCAGGGACACATCGGGGCACTCCATGACCCAGAAGGTGAGGTTGGCCCGTGCTGGACCCAGGTTGCAGGGAGGCACCCCACCACTGAGGATCCCACCGATGACGCACTTCCTGCCATTTCACTCTGACATGTTTACTCTGCTGCCTTTGCTGGTGGTGTTTTCCAGGTGGGACACACCAAGGGGTGCTCAGGAGCTACTCCCAGCAGTGCTCCAAGGATGGAACCCGGGTTTCCTGCACTCGGTGTATCTGCCCCAGCCCTTGGAGCCGTCTCCCTGGGGGCAGAGGATGGTCCAGGAGGTGCTTGCCTTGCACTGGCCAACCCAGCTTCAAAGCTACAGCACCCTGCATGGCTCCCAACCCTGCCAGAACTGGTCCCTGAGCACAGAGCCAGGAGTACGCCCAGAGCAAAATCAAAAAATAGAACCAAAATTGGGGGGAAGTGGGTGTTGGGCTATCCTTATCACTATCTTCCCTTTCATCATCGATTTGCTAGAGCGGGCACCAGTAACATCTCCATATGTCCTGTCTCATGCTAGTAGAACCCAAAGGCATCCGCTTGCTCCAGGAACAAGCCTTTGGGTATTGGGCCACACAGCCATATACCAGGAAGTGCTCAGGGCTCACTCCTGGCTGTGTGCTAAGGGATCACGCATATCGGTGCTCACAGAAGCCTATGAAGTGCTGGGGACTGAACTGGAGCCGGCTTCATGCAAGCAGGAGCCTTATCCCTGTACTATCTTATTTCTTCAACAGTGTATAGCAAGGGGCGGGAGAGATAGTACAGTGGGTAGGGCTTGGCTTATATGCAGCCAAACCAAGATCAATTCCTGGCACCCAGTATGTGATCCCGGAGCACAGAGCCTGGAGTAAGCCCTGAGGACCGCTGGGTGTGGCCCCAAAACATAAACAAACAAAGAAATTACAGCCAGCACAGGCAAACTGCACCAGGGAGTCAGCCCGGCTCCACCCTGGGAGTGTAACTCTATTAGCTAAGGAAGCAGGCGAGCAGGGGAGTTTCCACTTGACAAAGCTTCGGTGCTTGTGCAAGGCCGCTGAGTGGCAGAGGTGTGGCCCAGGCCACAGTTTCTGGCCACAGAGCCCCCATGGCTCCCTGCAGCTAGCAATAACCAGTGGACGGACCAACCACCCACCCACCAGAAGCTGTAAACCCAGCCCTCAGGCCTCGATTCCTTCAAATATCAGAAAGAATGGAACCTGCTGTTGGGAACTATTGCCGGCAGAGAAGGATTATTCACACAGAAATAAGAGAGGCTGGGGACTGGAGTCCAGAGGGAAGGATGTTTGCCTTGTATGCAGCCGAAGACCGGGTTCGATCCCGGCATCCCATATGGTCCCCGAGCACCGCGGGTTTGAGTGCAGAGCCAGGAGTAACCCCTGAGCATCGCTGGGTGTGACCCCCCAAAAAATAAAAATAAGAAGTCAATAAGCCTCGTATGCGTAGAGCCAGGTTCAATCTACGACACCACACACAGAACCCAAGTTCTGCCAGAAATGATCCCGGAGCACTGAGCCAGGACTAACTCCTGAGCATCACTTGGTGCAACCCCCCCAAAAAAAAAAAAAAGCCAAAAATAAAAATAGTCACTTGTCAACCCAAGTTCAATCCCCGCATCCCATATGATGGATCCCCTGAGCACTGCCAGGAGTGACTCCTAAGTGCAGAGTAACCCGAGTAATAAGATTTTTAAAAGTGGGCTTCAGTCCACGGACAACAGAATTTTGTGCACAGTGCTCAGAGAAGGCTGGAGACGGCGCCTGTCAGCATCCATGAACGCGTGTCGATTCCTGCCACGGTTTCTGTGAGCTTCTGGAGGCGGGGGCACTGGCCAGGAAGGCCTTGCCAGCCTCACCTTCCTACCTACGTCTCTCTCCCTGCCGTCATCCCTAAGTTCTAGGAAGCGAAGACACGCCTCTGACCTTAGACTTGGTCCTCTGAGGGCGAGAGGCCAGAAGGCAGAACAATGGCCCCTGTCTCCCGGCCCGAGCACAATGAACAGTTGAGTAACAGGCCAGCGAGCAGCCCAGCAGCCCGCAAAGGCCAGGGAGCAGCTGGGTGGGAGTCGCGCTGCTCTGGGCCGGCCGGAGCGCCTGTGCCCTAGTGAGGTCAAGGCCAGCAGGTCCACCCGCCGCCCCCAGGCTGCCCTTTCCAGGAACTGCCTCAGATCCCAGAACCAGGGGGCCTCGACTCCGAAGGGCTGGTCACGGGAACTCCTCGCCAGACCTGGCCCTCACACCTCAGAGCCTGCCAGGCCACACCAGTACTGCCAGAACCTGGACATGCTCACTTGCTCCGGGCCCAGGAGGGCAGGGGGCCTCCGTGCGTGAAGGGAAAGAACGTGTCCTGCTCTGCTGGACGTCAGAGAGCCAGAGCGCAGGCCCCAACCTTCACCCTCAGGGAGCTGTGCCCATGTTGGGTGTCCACCAGCCCCTCCAGAGGAGAGGGCACAGAACCCATATATACATATTATAGATATAGATATATGGATAATATAGACATACATGTACATTAAAAATATACAAACACTATATATAGAACTGGGCCGGATTGAAAAATTTCAATCCGGCCCAGTTTTTTAGCCCCATGGAGGCCGCCATTTTCCACATCCGGACTTCCCTCTCGTCACAACTCCATCCAGCAGACCAGACTATCACAGCCCGGATCATCGACACCCACCCTGCAGCAGTTTTTTTTTCAATCCGGCCCAGGTATGTTGAACCAGAGACTCTCAGACATGGGGCAGAGCTGCTACTTGCTCTCCCTGTGCCCAGCCGCTCATGAGGCGCCCGGGAGGCATGGCGGGTTCTAGCCCTGGCCTTCCACCCCAGCAGAGCCTCACAACAAGCCAGACGACCCCCTGCCTACTCTATGGGGGCCGCCATTTTCCACATCCAGACTTCCCTCTGCGTCACAACTCCACCCAGCAGACCAGACTATCACAGCCCGGCTCGCGGGGCGCACGGTACATCTATAAATGCTTTATTTATAGGTGACTACAAAGAGAATGCCACCCACGCGGCAAGCCTGGCAAGCTGCTCGTATAGTATTTGATATGCCAAATACCAGTAACATTTATATTAGGTCATTCCCATGACCTGATATAATGGTTTGAGGCTCTTTATGTTCCTGGAGCAAGTGGATGCCTTTGGGTTCTACTAGCATGAGACAGGACATATGGAGATATTACTGGTGCCCGCTCTAGCAAATAGATGATTAACGGGAAGATAGTGATAGCGATATATATAACATTTATTTATATATACATTATATATATATAGTTTGTTTTTAAGTTTTGTTGTTTGGGGCTGCACCTGGCGATGCTCAAGGCTTACCCTGGCTACTCAGGGATATTCCTGATGGACTATCTGGTATGCTGGGGATCAAACCTGGGACAGCCACGTATAAGGTAACCACTGGATCTGCTGCACGATCCTCTCAGGCCTCAAGAACCCATTTTTAAAGAAAGAAAAGCAGTCATACAGTTGCCAGTGTCTCTAAGTAGTATGTCTTTGGATAATGGCCGGAAAAAATAAACCCCACCAAATGCTGAGAATTCAAATGAAGTACGAATACCAGCCACAACAGCTGTTCTGTGGGTGGGAGGAGGTGCCCAACAGCTTGGCCCGCTCACCATGACCTGGAGAACGGGCAGAAGCACTGGTATGGCAGAGAACACACATTTAAGTGAAATAGAGGAGAACGTTAAAGCGAAGGTAGGACACAGAGGGGTGGCAAGAGCGTAAGAGGATGGAAACACAGGTTGCTCCATGCACAGGTAGGCGGGACAAGGCTGAGTGCAGGAAAGGGGCCCCTGGGCAGTAGGTCAGGGAGGGTCAAGACAGACTGGTTGCTTTGGTTGAATTTCTTTTGTTGTTGGTTTTTTCTTTGGGGGCCACGTGGTAGTCAGGCCCTACTCCTAGCTCTTGGGGACTATGTGCTGTGTGTAAGGGACCAATCCTGAATCAACCGCATGCAAGACAACCATTTGGCTGGATTTCTTGTTTTTGTCCTTTTTGGGTCACACCCAGAAATGCTCGGGGGTGGGGGGTTTCCTCTGGCTCTGCACTCAGGAATTATTCCTGGCAGTGCTCGGGGACCATACAGGATGCCGGAGATCGAACTTGGGTCAGCTACTTTCAAGGCAAACGCCCTCCCCACTGTACTATCACTCTGCCCCCACTGGCTGGATTTCTTAACCAAAAAATGCTTTGATGTCTAATTTGGGTCTCAGCTATGGCACAGCAGGGAGGGCATTTGCCTTATACCCCAGCATCCCATATGGTCCCCGAGCACTGCCAGGAGTAATTCCTGAGTGTAGAGCCAGGAGTAACCCTTGGGCATCGCTGGGTGTGACCCAAAAAAGCAAAAAAATAAATAGATAGATAAAAAAAGGTAAATAAGGGAATGAATGGATCAATAAATAAATAAGTAAATAGAGTGTGTTGCTGATGGCTATAGGACGGAGGCACTCCTACCCCAGGGGAGCTGTCTCTCCGGCTCCCTCTGGCAGAAGGCCTTGCAGGGGTGTGTGTGGTGATGGCTGACACCTCTGAGCATGACCTAGAGTCTCTGTCAAAAACACTCGCCCAGGCTCCGCTGCCTGGATGTGGCATCTCAGCACACGCAGTGACCAGCAAAGTCGCTGGATTCCAGTTTTCTGAATCTCTCCAACTCCCCTATTTCCTCTGTACACTGAAGAGACCCTCGACGCCAAGGCCATCCCCAGCCGCCTCTCGAGCGAGGTCCTGTCAGGATGTGGTCCCTCCACGTCCCTGTGGCACCAGGAGGAATGCGGAGCTCGCCGGGAACACAGAAGACACGGGCTGCCTCTAGGATCTGCCTCTCTCAAGCCGTCACGGCTCCGCGGGAGACGACTCCTCAGGGTGCTGCTCTCGGTTAATCATGAACCAGAATGAAACCTGGTCTCTGGGGCCAGAGAGATGGCGCAGGGCTGGGGAACATTATTTGCTTGCAGGAGGCCTGGGTTCGGTCCCTGGCACTGGGCCCCACCCCCCCCCCGCACAGCAAAAAACCCTCCAGCACTGCCAGGAGTAACCCCAAGCAAT
Source organism: Cryptotis parvus (assembly GCA_021461705.1). Lineage (NCBI taxonomy): Eukaryota > Metazoa > Chordata > Mammalia > Eulipotyphla > Soricidae > Cryptotis > Cryptotis parvus. The sequence goes on along the minus strand of JAJIBD010006784.1, from coordinate 11,519 downwards.
AAGCCAGGAGTAGACCCCAAACCAGGTGTGCCCCCGACTCATATACATACATAGCTGGACCAGACCCTGGCACTCAGCAGGAGTCTAATAATCACTTTACATTGTAGTCCGGAAAGGCAGCGTCAGGGAACTCTACATCATGAGTGTTAAGGTTGGAGCGGCTCTACAGCACAGCGGGTATCGTGCTTGCCTGGCGGGCAGCTGGCCCGGGATCAGTTGCTGGTACCACATTAGGTCCCCTGAGCCCCACCAAGAGTGATCCTTAAGAGCAGAAACAGGGATGATCGTAAGCATTGCTGAGTGGGTCCCCAAATCTAAATAGGGGGTGGATGGATGGATGGGTGGGTGGGTGGGTGGGTGGGTGGATGGATGGATGGATGGATGGATGGATGGATGGATGGACGGACGGATGGACGGACGGAAAGAGAGTAAAGCACCCATGTCCAGGGTTCAAATGACGGAGCATCTACCAGGTTATGTGCACAGGCCTGAGACGGACCCCCAGCACCACACCGCCGCCCCATCCTCTGCCCTGCCCCAGACAGTTTTGTCAGGCCTGAGAACTGCAACGTGTGGCCGCCATTAAAAAAAGAAAAAAAAAAAAACAGAAGAGAGACTGGAGCGGTAATATAGCAGGGAGGGTGTTCACCTTGCACATCCAGGTTCGATCCCGGCATTCCATAGGGTCCCCTGAGTACTGGCAGGAGTAATTCCTGATGGCAGAGCCAGGAGTAACACCTGAGCATCACGGGAGTGATCCAAAAAAAATAAAAAATAGAGAAACCCAAACATGGCCAGAGTGATAGCACGCAGGCATCAGCTTCTGGACAGTTACTGCGCCCGGGAGGGACGAGCTGCTAAGACGTCGTAAAGACAGAGCCGGGGAGCCGGGAAGGGGCTCTCAGGTGTGACGTAGGAAGGTTTGGCAAGACGGGGTTGGGGCATCTAAACAGACCAAGCCCGGCAGGGGTGCTGCCCCCGGTGGGGGGGAGGATCTGCTGGACTGGAGTTCCCGGGGCCCAGGCACAGAGCACGGATCAGCGGCTCCAGACCAGGGCCTCACCCAGCCCCCCAAATCCCCCCAGTATTTCTTCTACCCAAGGCCGGAGGGGCAGGTGAGCTGCAGAAAGGAATCCAGGACCCAGAGCAGAGAAGAACAACCCACATCTGTCCGCTGCGAGTTCAAGAGAAGGTCGAGGGCTTTCACAGCCGCTGCAGCTGAACCAAAGTGCCGAAGTGAAAAATGCCTCGTTTCCATTGCCCGGGTGCACCCGGCCCTCACGCTCTTGGCCTGTTTCTCTACTGTCTCCCTTGATTTTTCTCTCTCCACTTTCTCTGTGTATATTAAGAAAATCAATGCCACAAGTCTGTACGCTGAAATTCAGCCCACAGGACATTTCCTTCACCTTTAATTGTTTCCATACAATTTATCTCGGCAAGTCACACTAAACCCAAACCCCATCTTAAAACGCGGCCTCTGACAAAGACGACATTTGTCCTGTAATAACCCCCATAAGCAAAAAGTACAGGAATTGTGGGTAAGGCCCAGCCGGATGACGGCGAAACAAACAGGTTTTTAAGTTCACCCGAAGCTGGCCTGGAGCAGGAAGCAACCCCAGCCCGCCCTCCAGCCCAGGGGCTGAGAGAGAACAAGCCAATTTGCTCACTGCTACACCCCTGCGTCTGCTGGGACCAAATCACGTCCATGCGTCTCCGCTCTTCGTGCAGCTAAAAGCCACCACGGTGGCCGTCCAGCACATGGGTCAGGTCAGCCGCCAGCAAGCAGCTCCCGGGGTGACATCCAGAGCCCCTTTTATTATGGCTTTACTGGGGAACAGGGAGATAGTTCAGCAGATGAGCAAATGCCCAGGAGGCCTGGGCTTGGTGTCCAGCACCAACAGTCCTCCAGACACTGCCAGCAGCAACCCTGAACCCAGCTGTCAACAGTCCACACGCAGGGGCCGGGGAAGCACAGTGGGGAGGGCGTTTATCTTGCAAGTGGCAGACCCAGGTTTGATCCCAGCATCCCATATGGTCCCCCGAGCACCGCCAGGAGTAATTCCTGAGTGCAGAGCCAGGAGTAACCCCTGAGCATTGCCGGGTGTGACCCAAAAAGCAAAAACAAAAAGTTGTAGTTGTATGCATCTGGAGGGAGGTACCCTGGTGCTGGGGGTAACTCCCTGCTCGCTGGCCACACGCGGTAGAGCTTAGGGTGCCGTGCGGGATGGCGAAGCCCCCCAAATGCCTCCCCCTGGCACCAGTAAAACCAGAGCGCTAAAACGCTCATTCAGAAGGAAGCCTTATACCGGAATGGCATCAGACGTTATTCATTTGATCCTGACCCACAACGCAACTTGCTTTGTTTCACTCTGGGCACACGTGGCTCTCGCTGGACAAGCAGACGCTGCTTCTGAAAACCCTTTTCTCCATTTCTGGTAAGTGTCACCAACAGGCGTCTGCGCTTTCACTGAAGCAACTGCCCAGCCCGGCCCTCCGCCCCGGGACAGCTGATAATGCCCTTCTCAGCTGCTCTTCAAACTAGACTGCAAATAGACACGTACCAGTCACCACGATATTTACCAGCTCTCAGAAGAACTCTTCAAACTCGACTTGCTCCCGACGCTTGGCCTGACAGGGAACTAGGTACAACCCCCTTGAATGAGCCGGACCCGCACCCTGGCCAAGATGGACATTCCATTCCGATGTATGTACAACCGGAAAATCCAAGTCCTTGAAACAACCAACCAACCAACCAACCAGGGCTGCTCAGTAAGAGACCAAGTGAGCAGGGCAACACCTCGAGTCCCCCCCCTGTACTTAATAACTGAACAACCGGCAGAGAGATAGCGCAGGGGGACGGCACTTCCCTGGCTTCTGGCTGCAGCCGTGATCCTGATCTGAAACCTAGCCCTGCACCAGTCTCCTGAGCACTGGATGTGACACCCCAAAAAAGAAGAAATCCTATTTGGCTCCCTGTGACCCCTAGGGATGGCCCTAACTCTGCGAGAAAAAGAAAGACCCTGTACCTCTAAAGATGAAAGACAGGGCGGGCGATAGCCCAACGGGAAGGGCATTTGCCTTGCATGCAGCCTGCCCAGGCTGGCCGGGTTTGATCCCCGGCATCCCATATGGTCCCCAAGCACCGTCAGGAGTAATTCCTGAGCGCAGAGCCAGGAGAAACCCCTGAACATCGCCGGGTGTGACCCAAAAAAGCAAATAAATAAATAAATAAATAAATAAATAGATAAATAAAAAATACATACATACATACATACATACATACATGAATACGTAAATAAGTGAAAGGATGGATGGGTGGGTGGGTGGGTGGATGGATGGATGGATGGATGGATGGATGGATGGATGGATGGATAGATAGATAGATAGATAGATAGATAGATAGATAGATAAAATGAAGATGAAAGACAGGATAGGTCCTTCCCTGAGGAGAAACAATTTGAGGCACAAGCTTCAAATTCTAGGGCCAGAGCAACAGCACAGCGGGGAGCCTTGCATGCGGCCAACCCGGGTTCAATCCCCGCCACCCATAGGGTCCCCCAGCACTGCCAGGAATAATTCCTGAGTGCAGGAATAATCCTAACCCCCCAGCACTGCCAGGAATAATTCCTGAGTCAGGAGTAACCCTTGAGCATTGCTGGGTGTGACCCAAAAAGAAAAATAAATTAACTGATTAAAAAGCTTCAAATTCTACATCTGAACTTAAAACTCTCTTTCTTTGGGGCGGGCGGGATAGAGAGCAGGACTTAAGGCTCGGTGCTTAGCCAGCCAACTATGGGCCCATCCTCAGCACTGCCTCGGGGTCCCTAACTCTGCCAGGAGTGATGCCTGCTCACGCAAGCCAGAAGTCAGCCTTGTGGCCCCATAGGGGTATAGCCCCAAAACTGAACTAAACAGATAAATAAAACCTTTCTTTGGGGTGCTGGCACGCCTGTGCCTACCTTGCTCACGCGAGACCCAAAGTTTGATCCCTGGCACCTCGCCGCTGAAAGGTTTCCTTGATGTAAACACTCCACATCGCCCATAACGGCCCTGCACTCCGACCGCTAGTTATCTGTTAATAATCGCCCGCTACTCAATAGTTATTAACATGTAAGCACCAGGCAAACATCCAAACAAAGGCTTCGTTGTGCTGTCGGGTAAGGTTGGGCCCTGCTCCTCCGTGGATTCTCCGCTTCCCAGAGCCGAGCCCTGCCCCAGCCACCACCGTTCTTCCCGAAGTACAATTACCAACAAGGCCTTTCCAAAGCTCAGGCTTTTTCAGACCGGATCTAGAATTACAAACCCTACCCAAAGTCAGAGGAAAAGAATTGTGTTGGTCAGTGAGGCTGGTTTCTGAGCCAAGGCAGCAGGGCCCAGAGGCCTCCCCAGGAGGGACTTAGGGACCACGTAGGCTGAGAACTGAGCCCAGGATTCCTGTGTGCTCAGCTGGTGGGGCTTTTGTTGTTTGGGTTTTAGAGAGCTTGCCTAGGCGCAGTTCCCCCAACAGTAAAACTACACCTGGATATGGTTTAGCCTTAAAGATACCAAGAAACTGACCCTGCCCCTTTTTCTTTTATTTTAATACTTAAGCTACACCCAGCAGTGCTCGGGACCACCTGGCGCCACTGGTCAAACGTGAGGCCCCCACGCGCCAGCACACAGCCCAGGCCTCTAAGACATTGTTCCGGTCCCAGCAAATCACTCCTATTTTTTCTGTCTTTGTTCTTTTTTTCCCTTCCCTCAAGTTTTTCTACTATATATATTTATGGCTGGATTTTATATCAAAGGCACAGATATCTAGAGAGACAGGCCAGGGATAAGGAATTGTCTTGCACGTGGCCAACCCTGGTTTGATCCCTGGAACCACAAAAGGTCTTGCAGGCACTACCAGGAATGACTCTTGAGCCTGGAGCCAGGAGCAAGCCCTGAGCACAGTCGGGTGTGGCCACAAAACAGAAAAAAAGGTAAATAAATAAAATAAAAAGCACAAATAACCAAAACTTCTCTGTGTCTGTCCAAAGCTGGTGGCTTGATTTGACATAGTACCAAAAAAATTTAAAATACGAAAAAAAAGAAACCCAGTGCCCATAAAAGTAGGGACAATTAGAGAATGCATCTTCAGAAGGGCTAAGTAATTTTATAAGCAGCGCTGAACTTTATTGCCTCTTTTATGATTCTTAATCCTTCCTCCTAAATTCACAGGTTCATACAAATCCCACACCGGATCCCAACTGCCCCAGCCCCCCAGAGCTTCCTAATCAGGACAATACCTGGGGGGCCCGCGACAGCAGAACCAGCTCTGGCTCCAGGCATCAGAAGCCAAGCTCAAGCCCGCCTGAAGTCACAGGCCTGTTTGACAGACTTGGGAGAGAACGCACCAGCCGGGGCAGAGCCCGCACTCGCTTCTGAGCACCTAAACCCAAATGGATTTCAGCAAAGGCAGCGTCCGAGAGACCAAAGTGGACTTCCCAGATGCCTCCCAGCTGGCCCACTGCAGCTGAGACTGTCCAAACAGACTGCTCATTTTTATTTTGTTTTGTTTTTTTGGCTTTTTGGGTCACACCAATGAGGCTCAGAAGTTCCTCCTGACTCTGCACTCAGGAATTACTCCTGGCGGTGCTCAGGGGACCACATGGGAGGCTGGGGATTGAACCCGGACCAACCGCATGCAAGGCCAACGCCCTCCCCGCTGGACTGTCGCTCCAGTGCCCAGTCTGCTTAATGGCTGCAATTAAACAGGACGCAATCCAGCAAATAACAAGCTTGAGCCCCACCCGCTGACCAAGACTTCCCAGTCAGGATGCAAGGATGCCCGTTTCCTCCCAACAGGTGACGGGCTCAGACACTCCAGGGAGGCTTTTGTCCCTTCTCATTTATCCTGGTCAGGTCCAAAACACTCACTTCAGATGTTGCTGGAACAGGATGCTGCAATGGTCCCATGGCACTGGGGCCATTGCTGGGAGACCAGAACCTGGAGAGATCGAGGCTCCTCCGGGCGCTCGGGAATGCCAACAGCGCACCCGTCCTAAGAGAGTCGCTGACGGTCTTCACGTGTCTGCAGGCTCTAGCCTGATGGGCCTTTGGTTTAGCCGAACAGGCTGCGGCCCCTGCCAACCCTGGGGAGAAGGGTCTCATGGTTTCACATTTCTATGTACACTCAGAAACATGCACAGGTACCATCCCCCATTGTGGGGGAGGGCCACTGCAGACGGAGGTCTAGGGAGCATGGGCTGGGCTGAAGCCCACCTTCCTGCACGCAAAGCCGAGGGTGCAGCCCTCAGAGCCGGCTCCCCGCCCAAAATGCCCCTTCCCCAGCTCTCAGGCGCTCATGTCTGGATTTTTTTTCTAGAATCTCTCTCTGCCTTCCCTTGGCCAATCAGTGGATCTTGGTCAATCTCAGGTCCCGATTTTTCATTCTTTAGCCTAGAATTTAGCTTTCACTTTACAATAAGCGTATAGAAAAAACTGAAAGATGAAATAGGGTCGAGGATGTAGCTCAAGGAGAGTCTTCCTCACGTGAAGCCCTGGGTTTGATCCCTGGGATGGCAGGAAACACTCACGCCAGTGTGTACCACTGGTGGCTCACACGTGACTATGGCTTAATTAAGCCAAAAAAGGGCCAGAGTGATAGTTCAGTGGGTAGGGCGTTTGCCTTGCACGCAGCTGGCCCAGGTTCAATCCCCGCAACCCAGGAGGCCTGATTTGTCTCTAGTACCAAGTGGTCCTCCAAGCACTGCTAGCAGAGACCCTAAACCCAATTGTCCACAAATGGGCCAGAACAATACTACAGCGGGTAGAGCGTTTGTCTTGCACGCGGTCAACCATGTTCGATCCTCGGTATAATAAAATAATAATAATAATAATAATCACTTGATCACTTGAATCCCGTTATTCATTGACTTGCTCGAGCGGGCGCCAGTAACATTTCCATTATCATTATTAGTATTACTATTATTATTATTAGTGGCACGTGATAGGGTCCAATAATAATAATAATAATAAATAAATCAGGCGGATGGGTGAATGGATGGAGGGACAGGCAGACGGAAGAATGGACAGAGAGATAAACAGATGAGTGCTTTTCAAACACTCCTTGGTAAAGGGCCACAGTTATTACTTTCAGTCTATCAAGACCTATACACGGTCCTCCTGCTCGGGCCACACATGACTCACCAAATAACTCTGGCACACCCAAGCTACCCTATTCCACAAACAAGCACCCAGAGCATGTGCTCACACATCACGGCAGGTTATTGGCTGTAAACATTCCTAAACATGGCCTGGAAGACGGCTCGAAGGTCTGGAGCACAGGCTTGGCACCCAGAAACCCCAGGGGACCTTAGATCATAAGGCTCCTCAGCACCACTGGGAATGACCTTTGAGCACTGTACTGGGAGTAGCCCTAAAGCAGGTTGCCCACACAGTTCCAAAAGCAAACCAGGTCTAGCTCTCCCTGGGGTGCCCTGCTTCTCCCTGGGCCCTCTCTAGGCTCCCTGTTGCTTGGCACAGTCTTCTCCATCCAGGGGCCACCCAGATCCATGGACAGCTCTTTGCACTGGGGCGCCAGACACGACTGGGCCATATTTTCTCTCCTGGTAAGAGGGGAGGGTGGGCGTCTGGACAGGGGGAGTCCAGCTGTCCGGCGAATGCCTGGCATGTGTCTGACCTCAGCTACTTCCCAGTGCCACATGGTCCCCAAACACTGGCAGACAGAGCCGGAGACACGCCGGCACTGCTAGGGACGAGAGCACCACCCCCAAGCAGCACCTCAGCCTTGAGCCCCAGCATTGATCCACCAGGAGAGTTGGCCGAGAACACTCAGAGCTGCCCCCAGAAGTGCTGTGCACTGCTTTGGAAGTCGAAAATAAAGAAGGGGTGGTAGGGAGTAAACTGATGATTGGGTGGGTGGGTCAGTAGGTGATAAAGGAGACGGTCAGGCTGACAGCAGCAGCCAAGGCCCAAGAGCTGTGCTCACCCTGACAGCGTCAGTGCCTCACGCTTTCACACTGGCCTTCTCCAGCGGAAACCCAGGAAGATTCTGTTTCCCTTTTCTTTCCTGCAGTTGTGTTTGAGCACACATTTGTTCTAAAGAATGAAAAGAAAGTCTCACACTGTCTTTATATTCATCAATAGGAATGAGTTCTTTTAGCTTTTTTCTTTTTGGTGGGGGTCACACCCAGTGATGCTCAGGGGTTACCTGGTTCTGCACTCAGGAATTTCTCCTGGCGGTGCTCGGGTACCATATGGGATGCGGGGATCGAACCCAGGTTGGCCGCATGCAAGGCAAGCGTCCTACTCGCTGTGCTATTGCTCTGGTCTGGGATAAATTTTTTTTTAAGTAGAGGCCAGTGGAGCGGAGCCAAAGCACAGCGGGGAGGACGTTTGCCTTTGCGCAGCTGACCTGGGTTCGATCCCCGGCATCCTATATGGTCCCCCAAGCACCGCTAGGAGTAATTCCTGAGTGCAGAACCAGGAGTAACCCCTGAGCATCACCAGGTGTAACCCCAAAAAGCAAAATATTAATTAATTAGTTAATTAAAAAATAAGTATGGACCCAAGATACAGCACAGAGTTTAAGTGTTTCCTTGCATGCAATTTAGCCCCGGCACCACATATGGTCCCCTGAGCACCACCAGGAATGAACCATGAGCACAGAGCTGGAAGAGACCCTGAACACCGACGTGCTCATATAAAAGGAAGGGCCTTGTGCTGCCAGAGCCCGTGTGCTGCGTGTGCCCGCATGGCGGAGCACGGCGCCTGAGTCTCCCCTCTTGTGATACGTTCTCTCACTTTCTCCCTTCCTTCCCCTTCCAAAAAGCCTCGAAATAAAATCCATTTTTACTCCAAAATTTATAAAAAGGAAGAAGGAAGAGAGAAAGGAAACGAAGGCAGGAAGGAACAAAGGCAGGAACGAAAAGAAGGAAGGAAGGAAGGAAGGAAGGAAGGAAGGAAGGAAGGAAGGAAGGAAGGAAGGAGGGAGGAGGGAGGAGGGAGGAGGAGGGAGGGAGGGAGGGAGGGAGGGAGGGGGGGAGGGAGGGGGCGGCAGGCAGGCAGGCAGGCGGGAGGGAAGGGAGGAAGGAAGGAGGGAGGGAGGGGGAGGGAGGGGGAGGGAGGGAGGGAAGGAGGGAAGGAGGGAAGGAAGGAAGGAAGGAAGGAAGGAAGGAAGGAAGGAAGGCAGGCAGGCAGGCAGGCTGGAAGGAAGGAAGGAAGGAAGGAAGGAAGGAAGGAAGGAAGGAAGGAAGGAAGGAAGGAGGGAGGGAGGGAGGGAGGGAGGGAGGGAGGGAAGGAGGGAAGGAAGGAAGGAGGGAAGGAGGGAAGGAAGGAAGGAAGGAAGGCAGGCAGGCAGGCAGGCAGGCAGGCAGGCAGGCAGGAAGGAAGGAAGGAAGGAAGGAAGGAAGGAAGGGAGGGAGGGGGGAGGGGGGGGGAGGGGGGGAGGGGAGGGGGGGAGGGGGGGGGAGGGGGGGGGGAGGGGGGGGGGGGGGGGGAGGGGGAAGGGGGGGAGGGAGGGAAGGAAGGAAGGAAGGAAGGAAGGAAGGAAGGAAGGAAGGAAGGAAGGAAGGAAGGAAGGAAGGAAGGAAGGAAGGAAGGAAGGAAGGAAGGAAGGAAGGAAGGAAGGAAGGAAGGAAGGAAGGAAGGAAGGAAGGAAGGAAGGGCGGGAGGGACAGAGGGAGGGAGGTGAATGAAGCTGAGGCCAGAGAGGCGGTTCAGGAGTTCAGGCGCTGCCTGTCCAGTCAACCCTGCTTCTATTCCTGGCACCTCAGACTCTTCCAAGCACCACCGGGAGTGACCCTGACCCCTAAACACAAAACCAGGAGGAAGTGCTGGGAACAGCTGAGTGTAACCCCTAAAGTGAATTTGTTTGAAGTCTGTTCTGTCTGTCCCCAGTATGCAGGGGAGTTCAGAAAATTACTGTGAAGCATGGAAGAGTATTCTTGAACGACCAGACCACCAAGCTAAGGTGGGCAAGAAAAATAACAGGCAGATTTCACGGGCCAAGCCTGAGCGAAGGTTTGCCTCGGATCCCATCACCCAAGAGGGGCAAGCAAAGCCCACCTGGGAGAATGCACTGTGCGTGGCCACCGCGAGAAGGCAGAGGGACGCTACCGCTGGAATGGCCCATCACCGCAGGCGGACGAGCCTAAAGTATTCCATTCCGAAAGAGCCTGAAGGTGGACAGAGCCACAGGGCAACAAGGCTGGTTTCCCGCGGGCTGCAGTGGAAGCCCACCCCGGGCGAAGCTCCAAGTTCAGGCAGGAGTCCTGGGCTGTGAGTGGGCGGACCTGTCCTCTGAGAGCCTAAAGCTCCTCCACCAACCCGCACCCACATACCTGCCTTCGGCTTTGTCTTACCACCCCTTTGCTGCTGCAAACTCTCCTGGCTCTCTGCCCGCATTCTTCCCATTTTTCCGAGGCTCCATGCTTGCCCAAGCACCTGGACCCAGGCCTCTCCTGAACAACGACCCTGCTGGCCCAGCGTTCAGATCCGGGAGCTGGGATTTGCCTCACAGAGCCACAGCCACGAGCTCCCCTTTCCCCACGGAAGCTCCCGTGAGGATCCAGGGAACCAGCAGGAAATGCAAAGGCCAAGAGCAGCTATGGTAGGACGCTGCTTGCTAGCCCCTGTGCTCTCACCACCAAGGGCGAGGCCCCGCAGCGAGTCGAGAGTGAGAAAAGGAGAAGAGAGACTCAGGTTGAGGCACTAATTTGCAACGTGGCCAGTGGAAGTTAGAGCCTTGACACCACATACGGTCTCCCCAGACCCAGAGCCAGGAGCAATGCCTGACACTGTCTGATATGGCCACCCACAAAAGGAGAAAAAAGGGAAAATAATCCAATAGGCACGCTGGTTGGTGCCTATGTGAGTGACAGCACAGCGGGCGGGCGCTCGCCCTGCTCATGGCCAACCTGGGTTCGATCCCCGGCATCCCATAGGGTCCCCTGAGCACCGCCAGGAGTAATTCCTGAGTGCAGAGCCAGGGAGTAACCCCCTGAGCATCACAGGGCATGACACCCCCTTAAAAATGTAAAGAAATAGAATAGGCATGCTGTCTGGGGAGGGGTGCAAGAGATCATGCCAGGACCCCCGAAGTTGGCGTGTGGTTAAAGCCTCCTGCAGAGGGGAGAGGGTGGGCAGGGTGTTGCTGATGCTTAAAGAGAATAAAAGGGGGCCGGAAAGATAGCTCAGTGGGTAGAGGCTTGCCCTGCATGCGGCCGACCTGAGTTCAATCCCCTGGTCAGGTCCGTGTCCCCATTCACAACAGGAACAGAGCCGGAGTGATCCCTGGAGTGACACCAGGAGTGACCACAGAGGGGCCAGAGCCACAGAACAGCAGGGAGGGGCACTTGCCTTGCACACAGCCAACCCAGGTTCGATCCCCAGCATCACATATGGTCCCTCAAGCATTAGCAGGACTAATCCTGAGCGCAGAGCCAGGAGTAACCCCTGAGTATCGCTGGGTGTGACGCCAAAAAAAAAAAAAAAAAAAAAAAGACAGACAGACAGACAGACAGACAGACAGA